>JALIZH010024942.1:0-48557 GCA_030522465.1 Rhipicephalus appendiculatus | reverse complement strand
CATGCTTTAAATTTTAATACACAGCAATGTAAACAAAGTGAAGAGAGCGTTCCGTTCCTTGTGTCCTCTGTTTTTATTGCGCTCTCTATTGAAACTGAACTCAAGCTGCAAATCACTTTCCTTGCTACAATATCTGCTGCGAAACGCTCTTGATGATCCCCATGGTTGACGTTTCGGCACCCAAAACGGGAGCTTTGTTCACAACGATTCTGAACAAGGCTCCCATTATGGGAAGTCCCGCAACGTCAACTCATTTTTATTCCCCTTGTGGTCGGTGTCATCGTCTTTTTAGGGCGCGAAGCTCCTTAAGGTAGAGGCTTGTACATCACTCTCCCGGTGTAGCCACGCTAGTGCGATGACGATGACGCTGCCATCACGGCACAGCACTTGCAAGGTAACCGTTATACGCCATGACGATGACCATGACGCTGATGACGATTAAGAATACGCGCGTTCCAGACCACATATTCTATTTCTGCCATGACGGCACAGCACATAGAATGTACCCACTATACGTCATAACGATGACGATGACGCTGATGACAATGAAGAATAAGCGCCTTCCAGACCACACATTCTCTTTCTGGCATGGATGAAAACGACCGGGGAACGCGATCTCACCCGCGAAAGGGCAAAACTGCAACGCCGACAACAAGCTGCTGTCCCGGAGTTGAGGGACGTGCGAAGGGGCGCTCAACGGCAAAAAAAAAAAAAAAAAAAAAAAAAAAAAAAAAACATTGTATATACTGTGCACGCGCGTTGTCACTCATTTACATGCGCGAGTGGGCAATGTCACAGGTGATTTACGGTAAGAACGATCCCCAGTGCTTCGCCCACTCGTAATGATTCACTTCGTGGAAAAGCCAGATTTTTTTTTATTCAATGATTCTTCCCGACCACACGGGTGTCCGTCCGAGCCTTGATTGCATCCCCATAGTATTTGCAGAAAAAGTAGGTACAGGGGTACCACTGCCAATCAAACATTCATTGCATCCAGTGTATCAGCTCAGCTGTTCCCACCATGAACCCCTTTTTACGAGAAATTACATTAGGTTAAAGAATAATTGCTAGCGAAGCATGTTCCACCGTAGATAGTTGCCACTTAAAACACCTTCTCCATTTCGTGTTCGGGCGACACCACCCAGATTATTGGCTCGGGCCTCTGTCGGGCCCGATCTGTGGTCAGGCCGGGCCGGGCCGGATCTGCGGTCGGGCCGGGCCGGGACGGATCTGCGGTCAGGCCGGGCCGGGCCGGGTAGGGCAAATTTTTTCCTCGGGTACGGGCCGGGCCCGGGCCTCGCTTTTTTGAATCACCGGGCCGGGCTCGGGCGGGTAAAAAGCTGCGCTCCGGGCCCGTGCCGGGCGGGCCGGAAATCAGGCCCGTGCGTGCTCTAGGAAGAACTCTTTCGCCTCAATAAAATTGCACAGGCGAGTTAGGGCCATTCGTTCAAGGGTCTTGCCAACGCACGATGTCAAGGAGATAGGGCGGAGGTTAGAAAGGGAGGGAGGCTTGCCTGGCTTCGGAATCATGCAAATGAGAGAGGATGTCCAAGAGCTCGGCAGACAGCCGCTGTGCCATGCTTCGTTGAATGTCTGTAAGAGGAATTCCTTAGCGTTGTCGGGAAGATTGCGGAGGGTAGTATATGTTGTCTCATCCTCGCCGGGAGCCGAGCGGGTAGAATGAGTGGCCAAGGCAGCTTCAAGCTCCCTGAGAGTGAATGGGCGGTCCAGGTCTGGGTTAGCATCACCGCAGTAAGCCGGCTAGGAAGGTGTGAGGGGGGGTGGGAGATACAGAGATGCTAAGTTGTCAAAGACATCAGATGGAGTCCCGTTAGTGAGCGCTTTAGCTAGGGTGGGAGCAAGGGCGCGCTTCGTACCTAAGAGAGATCTAAAGAGAGACCATGTGGATCGCGAGTGCAATGCGGAGTCAAGACCGTCACACAGAGCGTTCCAACGAGAGTGCTCGAGTGATGCGCCGTAAGCAATGATTTCAACCCGCAGAGCATCAATGCAGGAGGAAAGTTGGATGTTATGCGGCTGGGAGCGGAAGGAGCGTTTCAAACGTTTATGACGACGCCACAAACGGAGAAAGTGAGGATCAGGGTGAGGAATGGGTAGTCGAAAGTGAACGCGGCGTCTGCAGGATGTCAGTGCTGCGGATATCCGCGACGTCCATTCGTTGTAAGTTTCGAAAGGAGGCAGAAAGGAGATTAGTGCGGAATGCATCCCAGTCGGGGTGTGAACGACGCGGTGTTTCCGAGTGATGTGGGAAAGAGGTGTGTTGATATGTATGAGAAAGTGATTGCTGAAAAAGGTTTCGGGCTGACACCTGCCAGTGAAAAGGAAGGGAACCCCGAGAGAAAGTGAGGTCAGGTGTAGTAAAGCGCTGCGAGACAGTGCCCGCTCAGTAGGGGTGTCAGGAGGTTAAGAAGAGTTAGGGTGGCGTTCCTGGGCAAGACAGTGCAGAAGGCGGCCCAGGTTTCAGTGTCAGGGGGTAGCCCCAGAGCCTGTGAGGAGCATTAAAGTCACCTCCAAGGAGGATATGGGTTGTCGATGGAAGGGAGTGGAGGAATTTGCCGAGGGCATTGAACAATGACGATGTGACAGGGGGGTTTGTAAAAAAACATCAGGGCCAGAGAGATACGGGAAAAGGGTTCATAATAGACCACGCCAACTAAATACTTAAGGAGGGCGGAGGGGACATCAAGTGGTTCGACGAGAACGTCGTTGCGCACGTAAATTGACGCAAGTGGCGTGCCCGTCATAGCATGGTAGGCGCGGTAGCCCGGGACGGTGCGGACCGTCCGAGTCTCCTGGAGAAGAAAATGAGGCAGGAAGGGGCGGGTTAGAAGATATTGGTGGAGAGGGGTCCTATTATGGCGAAAGTTGCGGCAGTTTCCACTGCAAAATCTCGAGGTCCTTTGCACGCGCCATCTAAGTCAATGTAGTAGTGGAGGCGCTCGCGCGAGCGCGTTGCCTTCTTTTTTGCCAGGGGGAAGCAATTCTTGCAGGGAGTTAAGCATAGAAGTGAATGATTCCAATTGCTTGGATTGTGTTTCGAGGGTGGTGAGAATCCGGACAATCGAAGTTTCCAGTTGAACTAATCGAGTATGGTGTGCGGTGGTGGTGGTTTCCACCACGTCAGCCAATTTGGCTACATGGAAGTCGGAGGTCGGGGCGGTGAGTGTGGCGAGTTGCTTATTAAGCTCCGTGAGTTGGGAGGTGAGAGAGAAGGTAGTGGTTTCTAGGGCCTGCGTCAGTGCGTGTATTTTCTGTTGTAACTCATCTGAGACGCGTTGTTGCTCGCGCTGGTGGCGCTCCAGCATTGCGAGCCGCAGATCGAAGGAGCGGCTCTCGTTACTTAAGGATGGTGAGGGTGTGTTAGAGGAAGAAGGGCAAACCGGGGACGCGCCTTTCACTTTAGCGGCGTAGGAGCCCGGGGGGGGTTGTTGCGGGTGAGGTAGTCCGTTGCTACGACGATCCATTTGTTTCCGGAATTTGACGTCGGGCATGGCCCCAGTAAGTCCATGCCGATTTGCTGGAACGGTCGGCGACGTGGTTCGATGGGTTGCAGAAGTCCGGCTGGCCCTAGTGTGTGGTGTCTTCCGTCGTTGACAATCTCGGCAGGTCTTCACGTAGTGGGTGACGTCGGCAGTGAGGCGAGGCCAATAGTACTTTTCTTGTATCCTCGCGAGCGTACGGGAAAATCCAAGGTGTCCAGCCGTCGGGTCGTCATGCAGAGCGTCCTGAACTTCGGGGCGTAACGCTGAAGGTAGTACGAGGAGGAGTGGGCCCGGAGTCGCGAGAAGTTCTTTAGGAGAATGTCGTGGCGCAAGGAAAACGACTCCAGTCCTCGTCTGAATACCTTTGGAGCCATGGTGGCCTTGTCCTCGAGGTATTCTTAAGGCCCTTGAGTTCCGGATCGGCTCGTTGTCGTTTAGCGAAGTCATCGGCGCTTATGGTTCCCAAGAAGCAGTCATCATTAAGGTCGTCCTGTGCCGGCTGGTCGGCGGGGGCGCGAGACAAGCAGTCGGCGTCAGAATGCTTTCGTCCGGACTTGTAAACGGCGGTAACGTCGAATCCTTGAAGTCTGAGACTCCATCTTGCGAGACGACCTGAAGGGTCTTTCAAGTTAGCTAGCCAACATAAGGCGTGGTGGTCGCTCACAACTTTGAAGTGCCTGCAGTAGAGGTAGGGGCGAAACTTCGACGTAGCCAGATGTTGGCGAGGCACTCTTTTTCTGTTGTTGAATAGCTGGCCTCTGCCTTGGATAGCTACCGGCTAGCATAACTGATAACCCTTTCCAGTCCGTCCGTCTTCTGCACAAGCACGGCGCCGAGTCCCACGCTGCTTGCGTCGGCGTGCATTTCGGTTTCGCCGTTTTCGTCGAAATGTGCAAGTAACGGAGGCATTTGCAGGTGTCGTTTTAGTTCTTGAAATGCTTCCTCTTGCGGTGTTTCCCACTTGAACTCGACGTCGGTTCTGGCAAGTTTGGTGAGTGGCTCGGCGATGCGGCCAAAATTTTTGACGAACCGCCTGTAATAGGCGCACAGGCCGAGAAATGGACGGACGGCCTTCTTGTCGGCGGGTGGCGGGAATGTAGCGATGGCGGCTTTCTTTTGAGGATCGGGGCGCACTCCGGACTTGCTGATCACGTGACCCAAGAACAAGAGCTCCTCGTATGCGAAGCAGCACTTTTCAGGCTTCAAGGTGAGGCCTGATGTCTTGATTGCTTGAAGTATTGCGTCAAGTCGCCGGAGGTGTTCGTCGAAGTTTGAAGCAAACACAATGACGTCGTCCAGGTACACCAGGCAAGTCTGCCACTTCAATTCTCCAGTACTGTGTCCATAACCCGTTGGAAAGTCGCAGGCGCCGAGCAAAGACCGAAGGGCATGACCTTGAATTCGAAGAGGCCGCCTGGTGTTATAAACGCGGTCTTTTCTCGGTCTCTCTCGTCGACTTCAATTTGCCAATAGCCGGTCTTGAGGTCCATCGACGAAAAGTACCTCGCGTTGTGGAGCCGATCGAGGGTGTCGTCTATCCGTGGGAGAGGGTACACGTCCTTCTTCGTTATTTAAATGCGAATGCATTTCATAGTCAGCTATGTCAGGCATCCGGCGTTGGCGTTGTGCGGCATTGGCGTTGTCCGCGGAGGAGGAGGAGGAGGATAGGTTGAGGACGTGTGCGCGTCGGCAGGTGTTAGATGTGAAGCATCTGATGGCGAAGCTTAATCCGGTGGTGGTGGTGTACGGCGTGACCGCCCTTACTGCGCATGCGCAAACCCTTTAAAAAAATAAAAAAACCTCCTCTCTCCCTCTCTCTCCCCTAGGGATCCCTCCCCGCGGCAACCACACCCTCACTGCGCATGCGCCTCCCCTCTCTCCCCCTGCTACGCTCCCCCCTCTCTCCTCTAGGCATCCCTGCCCGCGCCGTCCACACTCCCACTGCGCATGCGCGTCCCACCTCTCTTCACCTCTCCTACGCTCCCTCCCCCCTCTCTTCTCTAGGCATCTCTGCCCGCAGCGTCCACACTCCCCACTGCGCATGCGCGCCCCCCCTCTCTCTCTCCTATGCTCCTCCCTCTCCCTCTCTCGCCTCGCGACGCCGACACAGGCAGCGTCTGCTAGCGAGTTTCTTGGTTGAAAAAACCGACTGCTCGCGCTGCACAACCGTTCACTGGCCACCCCGTATATATGGCAATGAATCTTGACCTCCAAGGTGGTGCCGGTGGGAGATTTCTCCTGTGCGTTGTTGAACAATAAATATTCGCAGCGTGCGCGTTAACTAAAAGCGGTCTGCGGCGGAGCTTGGCGGAGCTATATATGAAAAAAAAAATTTTTTTAAATAAATAAAAAAATTAAAAAAAACAAGAAAAAGCAAAAAAAAAAGGCGCTGTGCCGTGCTCCCGAGCGGGCTGCAGAAATTAGGCGCCTTTTCCTTCTTCGAACCACAACCATCATATATAAATGGAGTGAAGCGCGCGCGAAATGCATTCGCATTTCCTCACGATTCCCTTCGGGAAGGTGGGGGGCATTTTTCTTCACTAACACCACGGGTGACGCCCACGTACTCTTTGAAGGCTGGATGATGTCGTCGCGTAGCATTTCGCCGACTTGTTTCTTTATTGCCTCGCGTTCCCTCGTTGAAACTCTGTACGGGCTCTGACGTAGTGGCCTGGAACTTTCCTCTGTTATGATGCGGTGTTGTGCGACTGGTGTCTGTCGAACTCTTGACGAGGACGAAAAGCAATCCTTGTATTGCAGGAGCAGGGTTTTGAGCTGTTCTTGTTTATGCGTCGGAAGGCTCGGATTGACGTAGAAAGTTAGTTTATGAGCTTGGGTCGTCGTAGCATGTTCGGTAAACTCGGCGAGGGCGTCGCTGGTTTCCACAATGTCTTCGATGTAGGCGACCGTCGTGCCGTGGCTCACGTGCTTGTATTCGTTGCTGAAGTTCGTAAGCATCACTGTTGCTTTCCCTTCACGCAACTCGGCGATGCCTCATGCGACGCAAATCTGACGGTTTACAAGCAGGTGCTGATCACCCTCGATGACGCCTTCGAAGTCTGCGGGTTTTTCGGTGCCGACGGAAATGATGACGCTGTAGAGAGGCAGAAGGGTGACCTGCTCTTCTATCACGTTCAATGCACGGCTCCCTGGCGTCGTCTCGGTAGGCAGCGCTTTTTTCTGAGGTTAGTGTTATCGACTCAGACCTTAGGTCGATGACGGCGCCGTGTTTACTTTGGAAGTCCATCCCAAGTATTACGTCCCTGGAGCAGTGCTGTAAGATTACAAAGCTCGCGGGGTAAGTCCGATTATTGATAGTGACTCTTGCTGTACAGACCCCAGGGGGTGTTATTAAATGGCCTCCAGCGGTCCGAATTTCGGCTCCTTCCTACGCAGTCTTAACTTTCCTCAACTTCGCGGCGAACGGCCCACTGACGACGGAATAGCTGTGACGCTGTGGCCGTCGATGAGAACGTCGAGGTCGCTAGTTCGTCACCTGGCGATGCGGTTGGGTCGAGGCGTCGGGTCACGGCTACGATGGTTTGTTCCACTGCTTCGACGTTGCGTCGTCTGTTCTTCCGGTCGTGAAGTTTCGTCATCCAGGCTCCGTTCGGCTTGCCGCGCGTTCTTAAGACTTCGCTGAGGCGTCGTCGTCGTCGGCGGAGGATGTTCGGCATTTCGTCGTTCAGCAACCGCACCTCCATCGGTTGCTGCCCTTAGTTTTCCGGGTAAGGGCTCGGAGATCGGCCCCGAGCAGGGCCGGCATACTGACGGCGATGCGGTGAGATGTAGCGGCCTGGCGAAGGCGATCGGGAAGGTCGTCTGGGTGTCCACTGCGCTCCTGCAAGGTAGTCAGCGATGTCGCGTGGCCGTTCCCCCCGCTGTGGACGCGGTGCGTCGATTCCGAAACCTCGAAGTCCCATCTGGCCGTACTGGCAGCGGCGGTAGGTGTGGCCAGCTTCTCCGTAGTGGTAGCAGAGTGGGCGGTGGTAAGGGGGCGCGCCAAATGTCGGTCTTCCCCGGCGTGCATCGTTGGCTGGCTGGTGGGTGGTATGGTGTCTGTGGTTGCGGCGAAGGTGGTGCCTGGCGACGGAAATGTGGCGGAGGGTTGTCTTGACGAGGGGCGGGGAGGAGGAACAGGACGGCGGACAGCAGCAGCGTAGCTCATAGCCTGCGGCTGCGGCTGCGCTGACTCGTGAATGCCCATCCATTGTTGGATTTCTGCTCGGACGATGTCTGCGATCGAGTTTACTTGAGGCTGCGATTCCGGAAACATCTTACGCAGCTCTTCACGCACGACTGCTCGGATGGTCTCGCGCAGGTCGTCGGTGCTGTGGGCTTGAACTTCGGCGTACTCCATTGTCGGTGAGCGGCGGTTGTTCTGCCTTGTCCTCATCTCAAGCGCCTTTTCTATAGTTGTTGCTTCGGTGAGGAATTAGGCGACCGTCGTGGGCGGGTTGCGCACAAGTCCTGCGAACAGTTCTTGTTTAACGCCCCGCATGAGCAGGCGAAGTTTTTTGTCTTCGGCCATCGCAGCGTCGGCAAGGCGGAATAGTCGAGTCATCTCTTCCGTGAAGATGGTGACGCTTTCATTTGGTAGCTGAACCCGGGTCTCCAGCAAAGAAGCAGCCCTTTCCTTGGGAACGACGCTCGTGAACGTCTGCAGGAATGCGCTGCGAAAATTATCCCAGGTTTGAAGGGATGATTCTCGGTTTTCATACCAGGTTCTTGCCGAGTCTTCCAGGTAGAAGTAAACGTGTCGCAGCTTGTCCTCGGTGCTCTAGTTGTTAAGGCGGCGACACGCTCATATGTCCTCAAGCCAGGTTTCCGGGTCTTCGAGTGACGAACCACGGAAAGTTGGTGGCTCCTTGGGTTACCGGAGCACAATCGGTGCAGGTGGCACAGGGGTTGTCATTGTCGCCGTGGTCGAGGTCAGGGTCTTGGTTTGCCGGCTTTTGTCAGGTAGTGGCCCGTATTCTGGCGGTAGACGTTGTTGCCGGCGGCTTGGTCGCTGCTCGGGGTTGTCGTCGATGTGTTCTTTGCGACTTGGGCTGGATTCACGACTTGACGGGGGCATCCGGTACATGAACGAAGCAGCACCTCCACCAAATGTCCCGTGGTCGTGACGTCGACGAAGGCAGCAGGCGACGTGTGCAAGATGAAACTGTATATTTGGGCCGAACTTGTGGCCGAGAAACGGAAAGTAAGAATACAGCAATACACACGGTATGCAGTGATAGCGGCGAACAGAGCGTCGGCCGTCGATCCCCAGTCGAAAATTCCAACAGCCTGACGGTCTAAGGGAATACGTAATTTGGGCCTGCATGTAACTGGGCTGATTGTAAGTGGGCTGACTGTAACTGGTCTGACTGTAGCTGGGCTGATTGAACTGGGCTGATTGTAACTGGTCTGACTGTAACTGGTCTGACTGTAACTGGTCTGCATGTGACTGGTCCGCGTGCTGGAGACTCGGCCAGGCCCACTCATTAAGCAGTTTTTATGCAAGCCTGTGCAAATTTAACAGCAGTGACAGCCCAATGTCACCAGTTTCTGCGCTTTATGTGACCGCGCAAAGGTTGCATGTGTAAAAGAGCCGGAAATTTGCCTTTGCACGTTCCTGCAACCTTATGCGCAGACGGCTATTTCATGGTAGGGGGGCATCTCATGCTACTGATCGAGAAACAATGTGTGTCAGTGCTTTGCTCGAGTGCCTTTAACTGCAGATGCACGAACTGCATACCACAGACGACAGAATGGCACAAGCTGCAATCGCACTGCTTTGCCCAATGGCTCCCTCACAAAGCAAAAAATGTAAGGCATTATAACAGCCAAAACCACCATCGCTGTAATGTGACTTCAGAGTGGGATAATCACATTGGAAGAAAAAAAAATCAAGTGATACTTCAGGTGTGTGATCATTATGCAAACAAACATGATTGGTTATGCCACCATATTAATGAGATGTCCTAAAGGTGAACCTTAGGAACTATGCAAAAAAAATATGCAATACAAACTATTCTAGGTTTTCATCCAATACCCTCTTGATTGAGCATGCAATGCTGCAGGTAAGAGCAAAACTACACACCAAAAAACACAACGGCAATGCTGATGTAATGTTTAAATAGCAATGAGAAGTGACAAAGCAACAAATGAAAAAGTTTTGCATATGGTGTCGGCTATTTCTGTTTATATACACCCACAGACTCTATTCGTTTTTACTCAGTAGTAAACTTAATAGCTGCAGTGATGCTACCTTCGAGCTTCATTCAGAGAAGACTCTCTTAAACTAACCGTTCTTAGTAAAATTATTTTGAAATGGCACACTTCTTTATTAAGTGCTCTTTCGGTCGTGGCACGGCCTTCTTTCATTCTGACGAAGGCCGTGCCACGGCGAAACGATAACCAGTAAAAAAATATGCAATTTTCGATTTTCGTAAGTGTGCTCCTTCATTTCTTGACTATATATATATATATATATATATATATATATATATATATATATATATATATATATATATATATATATATACATATTGTATATACGTTGTCCTCGTATGCGAGGACAACGCTCCTCATACGAGGGAGCGTTGTCCTCTCCGTGGACAACGCCGGATGCCTGGCATAGCCCGACTATGAAATGCATTCGCATTTAAAAAGGACGGAACCGTACGCTTCTGCGTCGATTATCGCCGCCTGAACAAAATAACGAAGAAGGACGTGTACCCTCTCCCACGGATAGACGACACCCTCGATCGGCTCCACAACACGAGGTACTTTTCGTCGATGGACCTCAAGACCGGCTATTGGCAAATTGAAGTCGACGAGAGAGACCGAGAAAAGACCGCGTTTATAACACCAGGCGGCCTCTTCGAGTTCAAGGTCATGCCCTTCGGTCTTTGCTCGGCGCCTGCGACTTTCCAACGGGTTATGGACACAGTACTGGAGAATTGAAGTGGCAGAATTGCCTGGTGTACCTGGACGACGTCATTGTGTTTGCTTCAAACTTCGACGAACACCTCCGGCGACTTGACGCAATACTTCAAGCAATCAAGACCTCAGGCCTCACCTTGAAGCCTGAAAAGTGCTGCTTCGCATACGAGGAGCTCTTGTTCTTGGGTCACGTGATCAGCAAGTCCGGAGTGCGCCCCGATCATCAAAAGAAAGCCGCCATCGCTACATTCCCGCCACCCGCCGACAAGAAGGCCGTCCGTCCATTTCTCGGCCTGTGCGCCTATTACAGGCGGTTCGTCAAAAATTTTGCCCGCATCTCCGAGCCACTCACCAACCTTACCAGAACCGACGTCGAGTTCAAGTGGGAAACACCGCAAGAGGAAGCATTTCAAGAACTTAAAAGACACCTGCAAATGCCTCAGTTACTTGCACATTTCGACGAAAACGGCGAAACAGAAGTGCACGCCGACGCAAGCAGCGTAGGACTCGGCGCCGTCCTTGTGCAGAAGACGGACGGACTGGAAAGGGTTATCAGTTATGCTAGCCGGTAGCTATCCAAGGCAGAGGCCAGCTATTCAACAACAGAAAAAGAGTGCCTCGCCAACATCTGGCTACGTCGAAGTTTAGCCCCTACCTCCACTGCAGGCACTTCAAAGTTGTGAGCGACCACCACGCCTTATGTTGGCTAGCTAACTTGAAAGACCCTTCAGGTCGTCTCGCAAGATGGAGTCTCAGACTTCAAGAATTCGACGTTACCGCCGTTTACAAGTCCGGACGAAAGCATTCTGACGCCGACTGCTTGTCTCGCGCCCCCCGCCGACCCGCCGGCACAGGACGACCTTAATGATGACTGCTTCTTGGGAACCATAAGCGCCGATGACTTCGCTGAACGACAACGAGCCGATCCGGAACTCAAGGGCCTTAAGAATACCTCGAGGACAAGGCCACCATGGCTCCAAAGGTATTCAGACGAGGACTGGAGTCGTTTTCCTTGCGCCACGACATTCTCCTAAAGAAGAACTTCTCGCGACTCCGGGCCCACTCCCTCCTCGTACTACCTTCAGCGTTACGTCCCGAAGTTCTGGACGCTTTGCATGACGACCCGACGGCTGGACACCTTGGATTTTCCCGTACGCTCGCGAGGATACAAGAAAAGTACTATTGGCCTCGCCTCACTGCCGACGTCACCCACTACGTGAAGACCTGCCGAGATTGTCAACGACGGAAGACACCACACACTAGGCCAGCCGGACTTCTGCAACCCATCGAGCCACGTCGCCGACCGTTCCAGCAAATCGGCATGGACTTACTGGGGCCATGCCCGACGTCAAATTCCGGAAACAAATGGATCGTTGTAGCAACGGACTACCTCACCCGCAACAACCCCCCCCGGGCTCCTACGCCGCTAAAGTGAAAGGCGCGTCCCCGGTTTGCCCTTCTTCCTCTAACACACCCTCACCATCCTTAAGTAACGAGAGCCGCTCCTTCGATCTGCGGCTCGCAATGCTGGAGCGCCACCAGCGCGAGCAACAGCGCGTCTCAGATGAGTTACAACAGAAAATACACGCACTGACGCAGGCCCTAGAAACCACTACCTTCTCTCTCACCTCCCAACTCACGGAGCTTAATAAGCAACTCGCCACGCTCACCGCCCAGACCTCCGACTTCCATGTAGCCAAATTGGCTGACATGGTGGAAACCACCACCACCGCACACCATACTCGATTAGTTCAACTGGAAAGTTCGATTGTCCGGATTCTCACCACCCTCGAAACACAATCCAAGCAATTGGAATCATTCACTTCTATGCTTAACTCCCTGCAAGAATTGCTTCCCCCCGGCAAAAAAGAAGGAACGCGCTCGCGCGAGCGCCTCCACTACTACATTGACTTAGATGGCGCGTGCAAAGGACCTCGAGATTTTGCAGTGGAACTGCCGCAACTTTCGCCATAATAGGACCCCTCTCCACCAATATCTTCTAACCCGCCCCTTCCTGCCTCATTTTCTTCTTCTCCAGGAGACTCGGACGGTCCGCACCGTCCCGGGCTACCGCGCCTACCATGCTATGACGGGCACGCCACTTGCGTCAATTTACGTGCGCAACGACGTTCTCGTCGAACCACTTGATGTCCCCTCCGCCCTCCTTAAGTATTTAGTTGGCGTGGTCTATTATGAACCCTTTTCCCGTATCTCTCTGGCCCTGATGTTTTTTTACAAACCCCCCTGTCACATCGTCATTGTTCAATGCCCTCGGCAAATTCCTCCACTCCCTTCCATCGACAACCCATATCCTCCTTGGACGTGACTTTAATGCTCCTCACGGGCTCTGGGGCTACCCCCTGACACTCAAACCTGGCCGCCTTCTGCACTGTCTTGCCCAGGAACGCCACCTAACTCTTCTTAACACTCCTGCCACCCCTACTCGAGCGGGCACTGTCTCGCAGCGCTTTACTACACCTGACCTCACTTTCTCTCGGGGTTCCCTTCCTTTTCACTGGCAGGTGTCAGCCGAAACCTTTTTCAGCGATCACTTTCTCATACATATCAACACACCTCTTTCCCACATCACTCGGAAACACCGCGTCGTTCACACTGACTGGGATGCATTCCGCACTAATCTCCTTTCTTCCTCCTTCGAAACTTACAACGAATGGACGTCGCGGATATCCGCAGCACTGACATCCTGCAGACGCCGCGTTCACTTTCGACTACCCATTCCTGACCCTGATCCTCACTTTCTCCGTTTATGGCGTCGTCATAAACGTTTGAAACGCTCCTTCCGCTCCCAGCCGCATAACATCCAACTTTCCTCCTGCATTGATGCTCTGCGGGTTGAAATCATTGCTTACGGCGCATCACTCGAGCACTCTCGTTGGAACGCTCTGTGTGACGGTCTTGACTCCGCATTGCACTCGCGATCCACATGGTCTCTCTTTAGATCTCTCTTAGGTACGAAGCGCGCCCTTGCTCCCACCCTAGCTAAAGCGCTCACTAACGGGACTCCATCTGATGTCTTTGACAACTTAGCATCTCTGTATCTCCCACCCCCCCTCACACCTTCCTAGCCGGCTTACTGCGGTGATGCTAACCCAGACCTGGACCGCCCATTCACTCTCAGGGAGCTTGAAGCTGCCTTGGCCACTCATTCTACCCGCTCGGCTCCCGGCGAGGATGAGACAACATATACTACCCTCCGCAATCTTCCCGACAACGCTAAGGAATTCCTCTTACAGACATTCAACGAAGCATGGCACAGCGGCTGTCTGCCGAGCTCTTGGACATCCTCTCTCATTTGCATGATTCCGAAGCCAGGCAAGCCTCCCTCCCTTTCTAACCTCCGCCCTATCTCCTTGACATCGTGCGTTGGCAAGACCCTTGACCGAATGGCCCTAACTCGCCTGTGCAATTTTATTGAGGCGAAAGAGTTCTTCCTAGAGCACTGCACGGGCCTGGATTTCCGGCCCGGGCCCGGCACAGGGCCCGGGAGTTGTTTAAGCTTACCCGCCCGAGCCCGGCCCGGTGATTCAAAGCGAGGCCCGGGCCCGGCCCGTACCCGAGGAAAAAATTTGCCTACCCGGCCCGGCCCGGCCTGACCGCAGATCCGTCCCGGCCCGGCCCGACCGCAGATCCGGCCCGGCCCGGCCCGACCACAGATCGGGCCCGACAGAGGCCCGAGCCAATAATCTGGGTGGTGTCGCCCGAACACGAAATGGAGAAGGTGTATTAAGTGGCAACTATCTACGGTGGAACATGCTTCGCTAGCAATTATTCTTTAACCTAATGTAATTTCTCGTAAAAAGGGGTTCATGGTGGAAACAGCTGAGCTGATACACTGGATGCAATGAATGTTTGATTGGCAGTGGTACCCTGTACCTACTTTTTCTGCAAATACTATGGGGATGCAATCAAGGCTCGGACGGACACCCGTGTGGTCGGGAAGAATCATTGAATAAAAAAATCTGGCATTTCCACGAAGTGAATCATTACGAGTGGGCGAAGCACTGGGGATCGTTCTTACCGTAAATCACCTGTGACATTGCCCACTCGCGCATGTAAATGAGTGACAACGCGCGTGCACAGTATATACAATGTTTTTTTTTTTTTGCCGTTGAGCGCCCCTTCGCACGTCCTCAACTCCGGGACAGCAGCTTGTTGTCGGCGTTGCAGTTTTGCCTTTCGCGGGTGAGATCGCGTTCCCGGTCGTTTTCATCCATGCCAGAAAGAGAATGTGTGGTCTGGAAGGCGCTTATTCTTCATTGTCATCAGCGTCATCGTCATCGTTATAACGTATAGTGGGTACATTCTATGTGCTGTGCCGTCATGGCAGAAATAGAATATGTGGTCTGGAACGCGCGTATTCTTAATCGTGATCAGCGTCATGGTCATCGTCATGGCGTATAACGGTTACCTTGCAAGTGCTGTGCCGTGATGGCAGCGTCATCGTCATCGCACTAGCGTGGCTACACCGGGAGAGTGATGTACAAGCCTCTACCTTAAGGAGCTTCGCGCCTAAAAGACGATGACACCGACCACAAGGGAATAAAAATGAGTTGACGTTGCGGGACCCATAATGGGAGCCTTGTTCAGAATCGTTGTGAACAAAGCTCCCGTTTTGGGTGCCGAAACGTCAACCATGGGGATCATCAAGAGCGTTTCGCAGCAGATATTGTAGCAAGGAAAGTGATTTGCAGCTTGAGTTCAGTTTCAATAGAGAGCGCAATAAAAACAGAGGACACAAGGAACGGAACGCTCTCTTCACTTTGTTTACATTGCTGTGTATTAAAATTTAAAGCATGCTCTAACGACAAAGCCAATCGTGCACCCTTCATGATATGTAGCGCCTGTCTTCAGCATAGTAGCACCCCTTGCTGCCACCGCTGCTAGTATATTACACTCTAGCAGTTGTTTGTGGCATATTAACGCGACACCGTTAAAAAGCTCGTTTCGCAGAAATTCTGGCGTCGGCGTCGGTGTCGGCGTCGTTGGTTGTCAGCGAAAAATCATCATCTTGTCCGTGACCGAAAAATCGAGAAATATGCACATAAAATGAATAATAAAAATTTCTGGGTCCGAGTGAGGATCGAAACCAGGCCGCCTGCGTGGGAATAAGGTGTTCTACCACACAGCCACACCTCTGCTTAGAAGTACATCGAAAATAACTTCCTCTGCTTTGAAATGCAGTGAAAATAACTTTCTTCACAAACAAGCGCGTCCTGTATACATACCTCACAATATAACATATAATATCGCAGTAATATTGCGTGATACAAGCGTACATTGTCATCGGGCCGTCACAACACGAGAATATCATAACGACTTCGTGGTTTGAAGCCGGCCACCCATTACAAAAGGCACACACGTTACTGCGCGTATTCCCTTAACACCACGCAGTGGGTGCATAGCATGTACGCGCAAAGTGGTTGAAATACGCACTAGGGACGGGACATCGCTATCACGTTCACCTTCTTAAAGCCGAAGCTTAAGGGTCCCCCCAATTTTTTTACAGCTTGGCTCTTCACATTTCATTGTGCAAGAAATCAAATTATGCGCTGTTGCATCATATATCGTGCCGCGCTAAAGTTTCTCGCACTGCTTACGCTAGCAGGGGAGTACGTCTGCCTTGCGAATTATGAAGGCGTCGCCTGTCTTTGTTCCACCACTGGAGCAAATTTAGGATGTCTCTGCGGCCTTCTGCACAATGAACATAGCTGTCCAGCTCATCCCTTCATTTCTCTCGCTCCCGCACGTCGTGCCGGTCTTCAATGTCATCTATAAAACTCCTCTTTGAGCGTTTCTCCTTGCAGTTCTCAGCAGTGTATGTTATCATAGGCGTATCAGCCGGGGGGGGGGGGGGGGGGGGCAAGGGGGGGGCGCGAGCCCCCCACTGAGAAAAGTTAGGGGGGCTGAGCCCCCCCCACTTTCGACATGGTCACAGTTGGCTGCACGCTGGTAAACCAACAACTAAGCCGAAGTTTTCCTTCACCACAATAATCACTCAATAATATTTTTACGAGGCAATGGGAATGTAACGAGGGAATGTTATAATATGATGAAATTTTTCCTAAAGTTCTGCTGTGACGATTTTCCAAGTAGGCTGTTTGCGGTGCGGGCCGCCTATGCCGACGCTTTCGCGCCTTGTGCTGTCGGATTGCATGAGGAGGCTAGCGCTGAGCAGGGGCCCTATAACATTAGATCACTAGTTAATGCTTTTATTCTGCTGTGCCTGGCCTGAAATTTAAATCACTGACGATGCAATTACGGATGGGAACGAGCAATCTTTTCATGGACCGATCAAAGCACTTTCTGCTTCAGGAAAATCATATTCTTTCATCGAAAAGGAATAGCATCACCACTGCTCTGTCGAAGCTGCTGTGAGCCGATGAGTGTGACGAATCTTTTTTAATGTTTTAGTTTTGCCGTACTGGAAGCGCCAAAAAAGGTTTCCGCTTTAGGCTCTGATCAACCTGATCAGCCTTGCTTATGGTAGCTTGGAGCGATGGCGGCAGCTTGCAAAGTGGCGACGAATAAAGCAGTGGACTCGAGCACAGTGGGAAACTCAGCTTTTAAGCTTGCCTCGCAACTTGATCCACCGGGCCAAGGAGATGGTGAAGGTCTGTGGTTTTAAGGCCTAATTAAGAGTCGCGGGCTACTTGGTTTTCATTCAACTTGAATTTTACAGCTCAAAATACAACTCGGACGCCAAAGAAGCACACACGCGCAGCGTTGCTTATTTCTCTCTCTTCCTCTCTCTCTCTCTCAGCAAAGATGGGCTAGAGATGTAAACGCGCACAAACTGCTAAACGTCGTTATGCTGCAAGTGAAAATATTCATTATGCTCATATGAATCCATCTCGCCAGCTGCTATAAGTAGCCGATGCTAATGTGATCGGCGGCCAGCCTGCTTGAATTACGTTTAGAAGGAGACGCTCTCCGGCTATTCCAAAATGTTTTAGGTATTGTTCAACACATGAATGCGCTTTGTATGTGCATACATAGTAATAAACACCCCACGACATTTCACAGATTCGTGACGTCATGTAACAAGCAGGCGATTTTATGGCACACAATAAATTTTAAATACCGAAGAACCAATGGCCAACATAATGCCGCATTGAAAATAGTTCATTCGCTTATTTTTTACGTGGTCGTGAATAAGTGGTCATTGCGCGATGGATCATTTTCGCGTCAATTGTTGCCTCGCGTAACGAGCTGGTGGTGTGTGCATGACCCAGAATGTTTCGACCAATCATATGCAGCTAATGACCATTTCGGAACGAAGCAACGAGGGATAGTTTAACGTTATAATCGCCCAACTTTTTCTATTTCAAAGAAAAATTTTGGTTACACCGTTTGTATGGCGTATTTATGGGGGTGCCGGAGGGCCCTTTAAGAAATGTTGTAAATACAAATACGCTGAGTGTAAACACTGTACTACGCCCCTAACACCACAAATTATACATTTTTTAAAGAAAATGGTTGACAAGTTGATAATAAGAGTAATATAATAATAGTAATAACGTTAATAAGCACACGCCAGGAAACACTGTTTGGACTATTTCCAAACAAGGCAAATTATAGTAAACACAAGCCTGAATATTTTAAAGTACTTATTATGAAAAAGTACATCAATAATTCATAAAAAAAACATGGTTGATCCATCCGTCATAGGAACCGATTTAGCACGAAAGTAAAACGCGCCCTTGCAGAGGTAATTGAATGTTTACTGTACAATGATATAGGAGGGTTTGCACAATGTATGTTTTGGTGTTTGGCAGCTATAGCACCGTTCAGCGTGGATGTACCCTCGTTGACGCTTGGTGGTACATCTCCATCCCGACGACTAACGTCCATGATCAATTTATTAAACAAACGATTGTGGTATCTGTAGATGTTAATGGCCAGAGCATAATCAGAGAAAGAGGCGTGATAGCCAAATGAGCGCCGCATATTGGACGCAGAAATCGGGCTAAGGTCGCCATTCCGCGGCCTGTTAAAGTGTGATTGAACACCACGGTCGGACGAGAGGGATACGCTAAGCTCGTCGTGTCGCCCCTGTAGCCCGGTCGCCATTTTTTTTCGGGGTGAGTACATGTAATCAAAGAACGCGCGGTATTACAGCCAGGTGAGGCAGGCGCGCATCGCAGAGCTGTTTTTTGGTTGGATGGATGCTATGAGCGAGGGCGACGCTTAGACTAAGGTCGCCACCTCGCGGTGTGTTAAGGCGTTGACAAAATTGCACTTCTGTTAAAAACGTATCGAATGGGACGGGCGCGTAGGAACACGCGTTGCAGGTGCCAAACGCGGAGGGCCCCATTAATGATGAATTATTTTATTTTACGGCTACAACATGGTCACACCACGCCGCTGATCGAGAGCACTGCGAGAGGAATGTGTGAGATATATATAAGGCGCGTTGCGCAGTTGATAGCGTGCTCGGCACTTGTGGCGGCGGGCCGAGAGGTCATCGGTTCGATGCCCGTTGACGGCACTTTTTATTAGGTGAAACGGTAAAAGGAAGACGCCGACCAAAAACACTTTAAAAAATAACACAGACGTCTCGGCTCCCGTACGGGGTCTTGTTCACAAATGAAGCCTTCATTTGTGAGCAAGGCCGCCGTACGGAAGCCAAAACGTCTGCTTTTATTTTTTTAAAGTGTTTTTTGGTTGGCGTCTTCCTTTACCTTTCGACCATGATTGTTTCCGACCAGACGAGGTTTCGTCCAACTCTTGATTTCAACTTTTTTTCTTTGACATGAAATTGCGTACATTTTTGACGTCATTTCCGTGACGGAAATACGTCACTGAAGTCTACAACAATATGGGATGCAGCAATTGTGTGTTAGAATTCGGCAGATCCCATGAACTGTGGGAATCGGTTTCATGCGAAGCAGTCAGCGAGTACCTGTCTATGCCACATTTCTTATTTTCTATCAGACTGGCGTTACGGGGTACATCGACGTGTTTTTGTAAATGGAGTAGCAGTGTGCAAACCGTGCGCTCACTAGGCACGTCGACTACACTGGCGCTTAAAGGGGAAATTTATGACCTGACGCAACGTCAGCACTCACGTTAGGAGATGAACGTAAATTTTATGGAAACGAAGTGGACGCTGCGGTGCGATGATGTGACTATCATTCGTTAGCGAATCGAATTCCCCGTTGCCGAGCAACGCTTGATTATAGCTTGCTGACTCACATAACTGCATATATAATGTTTACGAGACTGTTATAAAAGCGGAGCCGACACTGAAGCCACAACTGATGTTAACCCGACATGGCGCCTGTATAATAGGAGTCCATATGCAATGTTTATCACCCTGTTATCAATTTAGATATAGCGCGGTAACCACAATGGACGTTACACCGACTTTATGTCTGCATAGTACCTTTTCAAAAGCAGATTCATGACCTTGCGTAGTTCTGTGTAGGAATGCATGACGGCCACACGAAATGCTTGGGTTGGATCCCTGCTGGGATCCTGATCTTTATTCTTTGCACTCGTCGGATCAACGCTGCCGATACCGGATTTTTTAAAGCTCTCGCGTTCAAATAACCGATGTCTGTTGTCGCCGTTCCTGGGCACATACAGACTTTAAGGCTCATACCCGCATACCGCAGCCCGTGGTATACGGGTATGTGACACACGTGACTGAAGGAAAGAGTTTCATGACGTACACGACATGAAACCAAGGTATACCAAGGTAATGAGGCAACTACGAGAGCACCCAGACGTAGGTGGCCAGATAGGTAGATAAGTAGATAGAAACGCTTAAAGTACCTTTGACTCCCTAAGGATTGCTTCGCATTTAAAAAGTCGATTCTTAGTGAGCTGCTTTTAGTCAATTAACGAAATTTCATTGAATGATACAAAAATATACCACTGGGGATGCCGCCATCGACCATAATTGTTGGTCTGTTGGTTCCTTTGTGTATTCATGCGGAAAGTTGTGAGGTCCATGCATAAAAAGCGTCACGTGTAATACTATTACATGCATAACTCGCATATATGTGTTGTTGTCCCAGTGCATGCTGCCTAAAACTTACTGTCTGTTTTTTATATTATTAAACACTATTTAACGAATGCTCTGTGTATGAAAAATTACATCAAAGTGTGAGTGTCGATGAAGTTTTCTCTCTCTCTCTCTCTATATATATATATATATATATATATATATATATATATATATATATATATATTAGTAAAAGGAGAGGAAACAAGAGACAACGCCCTGACTGCGGGCCGGTAGGTTTGCCCCCCCACTCGCGAAAGAGTTGGTACGCCACTGTATGTTATGCATGCTTTGAACCGCGCTCTCTCTTCTTTTTGATATTATAATGTTGTACGCCTTTTTAACGATGTTGTACTGGTAGAGATGGTGGTCATTGGACTATATGACTGACAGGAGGAGGACGAAGAGATCTCGATCTAATTTCAGGGTTTGTTTCAGTTTGGTAACAAAGGCTCGAATAAGCTTTTCCACGCTTACTCATATGGTTCGAGGTAAAGGGACATCGATCACATGGCAGGAATTAGTAATTAAGTCGAGGTTTTGACGGAAGCCCCCTCTGGTCGGGAAGTAACACGATAGAAATAAAGAAGGACACCGACCATGAAAAGGAATACGAAGAAAGACGTTTCGGCTCCCCTGACGGGAGCCTTGTTCACAATGGAAGCGAGGACGAGTGAAGCGATGTTTATGAGGGCTTTAAAATGTGACGTAAGCACCGGGCGTAGATAAGAGGGAGGGTTCCGTCGTTTCGGTTCAATGTCTTATCCGTCGTTTGAATCTCGATGGATTCGTAATTGTATTTTTTTCAAGTCAGGCATTTCGTGAGCAAATATACTTTGCCCGAGGCCTTGTTTAATGGACCTCTGCTATTCCTGCACATTCTAGCGTTGTTGTGGCGTTATTAAGTATCTCTCGCACTATATAGCGCAGGGGTCTCAAACACGCGGCCCGCGGCCCGCACACGGCTGCTTTCGTACGATATTATTTTCTTTATTAGTACTTCCTTATGCTACATAGGCATGACAGGCCTAAAGCATTTTTTTTGTGAGACCCCCCATGCGTCCACTATGCGTTCATTCATAACCGTGAAAGAAAAGTCTATATTACAGAATCGGCGACCAGATTTTAATCATTTTGCAGATAGGTATAGACATGTTTTTGGAATCTCGCCACGAAATACCCTTCAGAAATGACCGATATATCAGATATGGGAAATGTCTTTCAAATGGCGAAATCAGGCGACATTTCGTACAACCTATTCCCCACCCCCCATCCCTCCTACCCCCCTTGTCCTGGCCCTTGCGGGAATAGATTTCCGTGAATGCAGACCGTTAGCTGATGTGAGTTTGAGAGCCCTGCTATAGCAGAACAAGACGAAAGCTCAAACGCTAACAATGTGGGCGCACAAAGCAGGCTGTGCATGTCCATCTCACTTGACATGATCACTGGGAGCCGTGACAGAGCCACGGAAAACAAATGTATTGATAGGGATCCTATGTAACGAGAATCCGTGCAGTCCGTTCATTTTACAGCGAAAGCTGTTATGAGATCACAACAAGGGCCGTTTTTGCACCTTCGTTGTCCGCCGCCGCCGCCGGTGTCCGTAACCACTATCGCGCGAAATAAGAAAAAACTAAATAAATAAAGAATGTCCATGACGGAATGGGAATCGAACCCGGCCCCTCTGCGTGGTAGCCCAGCGCTCTACCACTGAGCTACGCCGGTGCTTGAAATTGCGGTGCAAACTGACCATATGCCGGATTCATTTCGGGTAAGGAATCGCGTTAACATGTGTTGTAAAGCGTTTTAGAACAGTAAAGTAACAACCAGGCGTCACACAATGCGTATTGCGTAACGAGTTGGTAGTTCAATGCTCGAACCCATTACAATAGCCTCAGGTATAATTCTTCTTCGTGGTCAGCCACAGCGTCAACAAAGTGCACATAATGCGTTACAAGTGTGTAACGGGTACCGCACTTTTCCGAACAATGACGAATAATGGCACAGGAGACGCTTCCCCACTAAACAAAAATTATGATGATTTGTGGCACTGTGGGTACCATGCAAGTGACCTTTTGCCCCAAGAGTGTTTAAAAATGCTGTAGAAAGGTCGCTCTTCCAGCTTTCGCTGTGACTGTGCTGCGCGTTGAGCGCAGGCCTGGCGGTTTTTTAGTGGAGGGCTGGAATATTCAAGATCGTTTCCCAGCTTTAGAGCACTTCCGATGATAAGTTATAAATTTATTATATCACTTTAATTACTGTGATCACAGAATAACATGTGGGATATAAAATAATAAAGAATGCGAATAAAGCCCAGAATAGCCAGATGTTAACTATGTAAGCATCAGGCCTATTATTTTTAGCTCACCCGTTTCAGATAAATCAAGTAGCCCCATATGCAAGAAGCAAAAAAAATTCAGTACTTGTCCATCATAGATCTCCAAATAGCTTGCCCTACATAAACGAAGCATTTTTTTTGCGAGATAAAATGTCAAAGATAGATGTATGCGCAATTTCTCTGGAATAAACTTAAAGGGACACTAAAAGAAGAATATTTTTTTTTCATCAGTAAATCACTCTTTTACAATTCCAAAATAACCACGCTCGGCGTGACAAAACTTGGTAAGCGCGAAAATGCGGCTGCCGAAGCTACCTTGAAGTTCGCATAGGAGAAGTCGTCACGTTATAGATTCTGACGGCGTCTACTGGGGCCTGCGTGGATCCTAATCGGCAAAAATGACGTAAATTGACCTCTGAGCAGCCCATACTTAACATACCAAGTTTCAGGGAAATTTTGAAGATCCATTGCCCCCAAAAAATACGATGAACGCAGCTTGAAATTCATGACGCCGCACCCGGAGATTTCAGCGCGAAATTCTAAAACTGAACTTTGGCCTTGATTTTTTTTTCTGTGTGAATAAAGTTATGGTGATGAAAGGAGTGGTATTCAAATTCTCAGATTACACATTATTAGTCTAAACCACTTCAGTGCTTCACTTTCGTGTCCCTTCAAGAATTGAGAAAAGTCCAGGCCCGGCCCGACCCGGGAGCCCGCCACCTCGAACCCAGGCCCGGCCCTAAGACTGGAGCTTCAGGCCCGAGTCCGGCCCGGGCCCGCCGTGAAACCTACTTTACCCGGGCCCGGCCCGGCCCACGGGCCGGGCCGGGCCCCTACGTTTTCGGGCAGGCCCGAGCCCGTGCAGTGCTCTAGTTCTTCCCTCCTTCTCTTATCGGCTTCCGACGCCGCGTCTGTGCACAGGACATGTTCCTTGTTCTTCAGCACACTTTTCTGTCACCTTCTTGCAGTCAGATCCATACTCTTGTAACCGTTGATGTCCGTAAGGCATTGAGTTTGAGTTTGAGTTCATTCAACCACGTGACATGTACACGAAAATACACTGTATGCGTGGTTTGGTGTAAAGGGATAAAAGCTGCATTTCACAGCTTGACTGGCCTTACCCAGAGAAAAAAAAAATCTAAATTACAAAAACTTAAAAGATTACAGGCAGCGGAAAGCGACAATACAAAGGGAAACACGCATGTGGCCCATGACAGCAAATAACAAAATAAAAACTCTGAAATACATACAAAACTATTCATAACAAAGCAATGTAATAACGAATGGAACCACGTAACCATTAGAGAAATCAACCAACATTCATGAACAACAAAATCAGCACATCCAATTTAACATGTCAGTTTTAGATAATATACGCAGATTATCAATAGTTAATTTCCATTTATTCATCGCACTCGGAAGACGGTAACGTAGTGTTGCGAAACCATAGTTTGTGCGTGGACATGGTACATGCCAAGTCTCCGTACACCGAGTAACGCGACTGGCAGGATTTGGTTGCAAAGCGGCCAAAGTGCGCAAAAGGATACTTCCTCTGCGTATTTCTGATTTAAAGGCTGACAGAAGTTGGTATACGTAATAGCTGGTAATTCTTAAAATTCTATATATTGCAAATATTGAAGCAGTGTGTGCGTTGTAGGATACACCTTCAATGCATCGCAAGGCATTTTTTGTAGCACGACTAGGTTATTTAATGATGATTTAGAGCCTGTAGACCAGACCAGATGACAATAATGTAAATGTGAAGAAAAAGAGCATTGTACACTAATAATTTTTTGTTTCACAGGTAGTATATTTTGGCATCGACGCAACACACCTAAAACTTTACAAAGTTTGGGACTAATGTGTTCGGTATGGTAATTCCATGCCATGTGTTCGTGAAAATGGACACCGAGAGTTTTAACTGTTGGAGAAAGCTTAATTTCGACGTTATTAAGTATTAGTTTGTGAGATGTCTCGAATGACTTGGATTTCGCACGGAACATTACAGCCTTGCTTTTAGAACAATTAATGTGTACAGAATTTGCTACAGTCCAGGTATATATTTTATCTAGTATTTCAATAGCAGAAACATTGAGGTCATCAGCCGTTTCCCCAGAAAAAAATATACTGGTATCGTCCGCATAGATTACATATTCTGCAGAGTTGTCAACATGTACAATATCATTAATAAAAATATTAAATAATAGGGGGTCCCAAAATGCTACCTTGAGGTACACCATTCCTAACGTTCATGGCTGATGATAACTCTCGGTTGATTAATACACATTGCTTCCGATTAGATAAGTAGCTTCCCCTTAGAGAAAACTGGCAAAATCGAAATTGGTCTGTAGTTTCCTAAATTGCTTTTGTCACCACCCTTATATATAACCGTTACTTTAGCGTTTTTCATCCTCTGGGGAAACAACCCAGTGGTGAATACGAAATTATAAATATGTACTAAGCAGGCGCAGACGAGATCTAAAATATGTATTATAGGTTCTAATTTTAAGCCATCTATGTCCTCGCTTTTACTCATTTTGAAATGTTGAAAAACGCTGATGACCTCTTGCATTCGATGGTGTGTGTCATGACCACATACTTGCTCAGGTCTCATCCCTTTCATGTGGCTCCCACATGTATTCTTGCATCCGATCGTTCCTCTCTAATCGAGTAGCTCGCTTTAGGGTCGATACTCATCGGTCCAGCCCACACTCTCTCACCCGTGGCACTCCTCAAGGTGCCGTATTATCTCCTACTTTTTTTTAATATGGCTATGGCCCCTCTTGCCTCCCAACTATCCCAAATTCCTGACCTCCACCATATTTTTTTTATGCCGACGACATCAGTCTCTGGTGTACGTCTGGATCTCCCGGCCATGTGCAGGACACTTTACAACGTGGTCTAGACCTCATAGCTTCCTTTCTTACCATTGCTGGTCTGTCTCCTGCTCTAGAGAAATCGGAGCTGCTTTTGCTCCATCGCTCTGCCTATCAGCGCTCCCATAACGCCCTCATCTCCTTACATCTTGCGGGCTCTCCCATTCCAACCGTTCAGCAATGCAGAGTTCTTGGCTTCCCTTTGCATGCGACCAAGAACACGCAAGCCCTCCATCACGCTGTCAGGACCTGCCACTCGGTAACTCACCTCCTGCGACGCGTTGTCACTCGGCAGTCGGGTCTCCACTTCTTTCTTTCTCTCCACCACGACTCTCAGATTGCCCGTCTTTCTCTTACCCGTCAGGGTCAATGGCTATTGGCGCAAGCGGGTATAGCCTCACATTCCCGTTCCCACGTCGCCTTCTCCCGCATGCACCCCGGCCTCCAACCTTCGTATCCCTCCCCTCCCGTCCAACATGTCCCCCGTTGTGCATGCCGGCCGTCGTCACGCAGCAGCACAGCATCACTCCCCTCCTTTTTCTACAGAGAGAGTCGCCTACACGGATGCCTCATTCATGGCTCCTCGCGGCTCATGCGGCTACGCTATTTACCATCCACAGATTTCGGCACCTGAAACCCACACCAGCGGGCCATACTTGCACCCGCCAAATGTACTGTCACTCGAGGTCCTTTCTATTGTTCATCCATTACAGTCGTTTACCTCCCTCCCATCTGTCCCCGAGTACACGATTTTCTCCGACACTTACGCCGCCATTCGTCACATACAGAACCGAACGTTACCCCCTTCCCTAGAACAGGAGGTCGAGCGAGCGGTCTCTACTCTCCAACCTTCCACTGTTTTCCTCCGCTGGGTTCCTGGGCATTCAGGGATTGACGGGAATGAGCTGGCTCATCAGCTCGCCCGCGATATATTGCACCGGGCACCGTTCATTCCCTGGCCTACACCTTCGGAGGACGGTGGGAGCTCTGTGAAGAACGACGGAACCATCTCCCTGCGTCACATCATCAAGGAGGTTTGCCTCCAGCTCAGACTCGACAAGCGTCTCTACCCTCCCCCTCATCCATCACTCACTGTGCTAGAGGCCAGAATTTTGCGGCACATACAACTGAATTGCCTGATCACCCCCCTCTCGCCTTTTTTCTCTATAAATATAGATCTGACCCGTGCTGTCCCAATCGCCCCTCCACATATGCCGACCTGTCACACTGCCTTTTCTACTGCCCAACTGCTCAGCAATCCAGCTTTTACCCTCCCCCCCTTCCCTTTCCATCACCACCTGGCTCGACTGGATCGGCGCCGAAGGGGAAGAAGAACAGCGTCGACTGGTCGCGCAGGCGGTCGAATTGCTCGGCCTTTAGTTTGTGGCTGCAATAAAAGTCTATTACTACTACTACTACTAAATATGAATAGACAAAGCCGGCCAGTTCCTTTGGAACAGAAGTCGGCCCGTCCAAAAATAAACAAAACAGATCAAGATGGTGCCAAGCGCCGCCGCCCGCCTGCTACAAAATTAAAAAGTTAATTATTATAGTACACATTTTTTCCTATAGTACGCATTATAGTGCATTTTTCACTTGTCAGATTCACGGAGCGACATTCGCGTAGGAACACGATTATGTAGTGCGCTCTGTAATGACTGGCTGAGGGCGCCCGTACCTTCCACAGCACTGCCAACAGCTTGTGAAATGGAGTATAAAACGCACACTTGCTTCCGTTATGGAGGAAGGGCAGCGTGGTCCGGCTGTCTTGGTTTCGAGCAGATGCGCGTTTTTAGAGCACAAGCTTGCGCTTGGCAACTCTGCTCTGGAGGCCTAGTAAGTCGAAATCATCCTGAATAATTGGCTTAGGTGCAGTTTGACCCCGACTGCTTCTCGCGCCCCGGCGACCAGCCGCCGCAGGAAGACCACGACGATGTCGTGTTCTTGGGACCCATAAGTGCCGACGACTTCGCTGAACGACACCGAGCCGACCCGGAATTCAGGGGCCTTATAGAATCCCTCGGACGCAGGACCACCATTGGTCTGAATATATTCAAATTAAGACAGGTGTCGTTTTTGTTTCGAAACGGCGTTCTGATACAGGTAAACATATCTCCCTTTCGAGCCATCTATCTTCTCGTGGTGCTTTCCACAATGCGACCAGAAGACCTGCAGGCCCTACATGTCGACCCACCGGCTGGACAGCTGGGTGGTTCTAGTACACTGACAAGAATATAGAAAACTACTACTAGGCGCGGTTTGCGCTGAGCATTGCTTACAGTCTTTGTGGGCGTAAACCGAATACAGCACAAGTATAATACAAAACGCGCGTGGCAATATATAGGCACTGGATCTTGACCTGCAAGGTTGTGCCGGTGGGAGATTTCTCCTGTGCGTTGTGGAACGATAAAAATTCGCAGCGTGCGAGTTAACTAAAAGCGGACTACAGGTCTCTGTCAAATCTGAGTCTTCTGTCTCTCATTGCCCATTAGCAGCCTTTGGCATGTTCCAGCAGGAAACACCGGTTCATCACTGCGTGTTTGCTCCTCCCCAGGTTTCTCTCCTGCGCAACGCCGCCATAAGCAACTCTACTCTGGAGGCCCAGCTATTCGAAATCATCCCTAATAATTGGCTTAACTGCAGAATATTCATACTGAATGTTCACAGTACCCCTCGGAATCACAAGCAGACGTTTTCTTCGGAGGTCGCAACGGCGGTTACCATAGCGCTCGAGTCGCCCCTCACCGATGTCGGCGAGCTTAACGCTCACCACCCGGCCTCGGGATATCCAAAGGCCACGTTTAAGGGGAGGAACCTTGCAAAAGCTATGTTGGATTATTCGTTGGAGCTGATCACGGACCTTGAATTCCCAACTAGGATCGCCAATTCCGTTTCTAGAGACACCACTCTGGATCTGGCATTTACCAGAAACTCGGTGGTAGTTCACTGAGCTAACTTGCATGAAAGCCTACGAAGTGATCATTTTATCCTCTCGTTGACGCAGGGGAACTCGGGCGGCTCCACCTAAAGAGTGCAGGGTGGCGAACTGGAACGAGTTTAGAAGACACTGCATGGCTCAACAGACCGACTAAGTTAGGTTGGAGAGACTTCTTTCGCGATTAGCGGAGGATGCGCTCCTTGCAACAAGAGACAGTACAGACTGACTTATAGGTGGATGCAATAGACTCGCCTCTTGAACATTTATTGGAGGCTAAAAAATGGCTGGTTGAGAGATAGGGCACACAGAAGCTGAACAGGCGGTTGCTTGGGCGCATAGCACTTCACAATAAAGAAATTGAGGAACACACTCAAGAGCTGTCTCGGCAGCAGTGGAATGAAGTTTGCTCAAAAGTAGATGGGCAGATGCACACCGGAGGCAAATGGAACCTTTTGAAGGTACTCCTCGATGAGACTAACTCCAAAAGTAATCAGAGGTTGGCAATCGACCGATTAGTCGAAGCTCAGAGGAACAGTGGGGTAAATGACACGACTGTGTTTAAGGAATTGGCCGAGCGATACTTTCGGACTGGTGCTTCCAGGGACAGGGATTACCCGGACTACCGGGGAGAGCCAGTGGACGAAATCGTGCTCTTCACGAACCTTGAGATTGAAAAGGTGCTTCATACACTTAATAGTCGCTCAGCGCCGGGCCCCGATGGAATTACGAACAGGATGCTGCGTAATCTCCATTATAAGCCCATCGCTAAGTTAACTGAGGAGGTCAACCTTCTCTAAGCAGAAGGTCGCGTAGCAGAAGCCTGGAGAACCCTCTTAGTGGTACTCATTTCCAAGCCGGGCAAGGGGCTCGGCAAAGAGAATCTGCGGCCCATCTCGCTCACATCTTGCGTGGGGAGGTGATGGAGCATGCGGTACACAACAGGGTCTCTCGGTATAGCGAGGATAAAGAGCTCGTTCACAACATGGTAGGCTTCCGGCCGGGCCTTTCCATCCAAGACGTGATGCTCCTTATTAAGAGGCAAATCATCGACCGAGCTACCCAAGATGTTCGGAGACTATTGGTTCTTAATCTCGCCATAGCCTTTGATATTATTTCACATAAGTTCATCCTGGAGGCGGTCGAGAGCATGGGGTTGGGACCGAAATTCCGCGCCTTTATTCAAGCCTTCCTCAGGGATCGCAAAGCAACCATAAAGTTTGGGGAATCAACATCGGATGCCTTCACCCTGGGTGCAAGGGGCACGCCTCAGGGAACGGTCATATCGCCTATATTGTTCAACATAGCCATGAAATGCCTTTCGGAGCGTCTATCCACTGTAGCCAACACCAACCACGCCCTATTGTCGACGACATTACTGTCTGGTGCATGGGAGGTTCGGATTCTGAGGTGGAAGAACCGCTCCAGTCGGCACTGACTATCTTAGAAAGTTTTCTGGAGGGTATGGGGCTTGAGCTTTCCCCCTCTAAATTGGAGTTGCTTCTCTAGAGACTGGTTCGGCCCGGGAGGAGGGCCCCACTCACCGCTTGATCAGGTACACATTGACGAACAGTCGATTGTCAGAGTGAACTGTATTCGGCTGCTAGGCTTCCTTCTTGAATTGAATGGCAAAAACTCGCAGGTTTGGCTCGCATCACCTCCACGACGGAAAACAAGCTTAGGCTATTATTAAGGGTTTCAAACCGCGAGGCAGGGGCCGAGCGAAAGCAATTTCTTTCGGCTGTACCACACGTTTCTCATAAGCCACATTAATTACGTGGGAAAATCCCTAAATTGGTCTAAACGCGAGGAGGATAAACTTGACACTTTAATGCGGAAGTCTATTAAAAGAGTGCTAAGATTCCCCATGAGCACCGGCACGGACAGGCTTATGAGCCTAGGCATGCGCAACGCCCTCTCGGAGGTGATTGAGGCACAGACACTAGCTCAGGTTGCGCGGCTCTCCTCCGCCAAGGCTGAACAGCATCGCCTGCAGTCGCTAGCATGCCGTCATACGGGTAGTGCTAAACAGATGACATCTTCATCACATACAATCAGGGATACTTACGACGTGGCACCCTTCCCGCGTAACGTGCATCCGCAGTACAATGATGGCCGGCGAAAGGCACGGGCGAAGTCTCTGGTTGACTTCATAGCTAAATCCGCGGAAAAGGTGGATTTCGTCGATGCAGTGCCGTATGGTCGCTCCGATAGCTTTGTGGCCGCGGTGGTCGATCATCCCGGTCGCGTACTCAACTCAGCTTCCGTTAAGAACGTGTCTGCCTCCGTAGCAGAGGTGGTAGCGATAGCTCTAGCGATGAAAGACCCTTAGCGTCGTGAGACATTTACTAACTCTAGGGCTGCCTCCCGGCCTTGGCCTCGGGGGTGATCTCCAGGGAGGCTGCCGCTGATCTCAGGTCAACGGGTGTAGTAGGCTTTTGCACAATTACCTGGCACACGGCCCGCATGGGTTCAGGGGTTCATACAACAGTTCTCAACGTCAGCGAACGTGCCCATAAGCATGCACGAGAAACCACGTGCCGCAGCGGCCCGGGTGGGTCCACAGGCGGGTTCGCGTAGAGCTTCAGGAATTCACTTGGCCCCTTTCACGAAGTAACTTCGCACTATCAACTGTCAAGGCGGAAGTACCCCCTACCGCATTCCAAGCTCACTTGACCGCAGTCGCCGCATGCTGCAGGCAGGGTTCGTTCCCGTCTGGTAGCATGTTCAGTCACTTTGCGGAAGGCATAAACGTAGGATGCCCTAGCTGTCACAAGGATAATTGCACACATGCTAACATGCTCTGGCAGTGCCCGGCGTTACGGAGTGCAAAGTTCAGTGCTGAAAAGGACTGGGAGAGGGCCCGTAAAAGCTCCGAGCTCTCAATCCAGCTCTCGGTAGCCCAGGAGCCCTGCGAACGGGCGCAGGGCCATGGTCTTCCAGTACCGGCGTGGACGCTGCCAGCAACTGCGGCAGAGCCCCCTTCGGGGGGTTGTCAGGTCGGGGTTCTCCAGGGCCAAATAAAGTTTATTTCACCTTCACTGCTTTCGTCCGGACTTTTAAACGATGGTATTCTCCAAATCGTGAAGTCTCAGACTCCATCGTGAACGGCGACCTGAAGGGTCCTTCAAGTTAGCTAGCCGACACAAGACGTGATGGTCGCTCACAACTTTGAAGGGCCTGCCGTAGAGATGCGAGTGAAACTTTCATGTAGCCAAGATGATGACAAGGCACTCCTTTTCTGTTGTGAAATTAGTGGCTTCCGCCTTGGATAGTAAGCGGATAGCATAACTGATGCCCCTTTCCAGTTTTTCAGTCCTTTGCACACGTCTACGCAAGTTTTTCAGTCGTCTACACAAGTGCCACGCTGCTTGCGTCGGTGTGGATCTTGGTGTAGTTGGGGGGTCTGCCCATAGGAGTGCAACCAGCCAAGCATCAGGGAGAATTCGAGCAGAAGAGCTGGAGCTGGAAACATGAAAGTTTATTTACAGTATTTACATACTGACGGTAACTTGTTTTTTATATGACCAAGGAAGCTCGTTGGAGGGTCTCGACGCTCACGTTTTAAGGCCTTAGTGTTCCCACAATTCTCTGTAGGTGAAAGCCATTGAGTCCAGGGCGGTCCAATAAAGAAGTTGTCTTGATCTCCGCGCCCGAAATGGGAAGGTCAAACATCGCCTCCTTCCCACCCCAGAAAAGAGAAGAGGCACGCCCGGTTCATCCAGCGGCGAGCGAGAGAAGAACAAAGGACAGAAGACGATGATATTGTCACGTGGTTGTGACGTCGACGAAGGCAGCAGGCGACGTGTCCAAATTGAAACTGTTTATTAGGCCGAACTTGTGGCCGGTAAACAGAAGGTAGGATTACAGCAATACACGCTGGCACTGATAGCGGCGAACAGAGCGTCGGCCGGCGATCAACTGAACATCGTTGGAGCGCGCCGGCTTTTATGCATCAGGCGTCGAACATTCTAGCCTTATCACTGGTCATCGCGCAAGCTCAGGAATAATCTCGAGTGGTCGCGTCTTGCGCGCAATCTTAACAAAACGATCTACAATAATCGCGAAGGTTCTAGAACAATAAGGCGCGGTTTGAGCTGAGCTTTGCTGACGGTCTTTGTGGGCGAAAACCGAATACAACAAAAGTGAAAATAAGAATAGCGCGTGGCAATGCCCCCCTCTGAAAAGGCATCGTCCCGATGCTTAACACAGAACACGGGGGAAAATGCATGCAACAATAAATTACAACAATAAAGAAGAAAGTACAATAATTGAGCAATAAGTGCAGTCCTCATGGTTTGCTAACGCGCGTAATACGGCTTGAGGCGCACGACATGGACGACTTCAGGCCGCGCATGGCGCCGTTGAGAGTTCGTTATGCCGTCCGGGACGACCTCGTAGTCCAGAGCGCCGAGACGTCGAAGCACCTTGTACGGCCCGAAGTATCGCCGAAGGAGTTTTTCATTAAGTCCACGTCGCCGTATCGGTGTCCACACCCAAACGCGGTCGCCGGGCTGGTATTCCACGAAGCGTCGTCGAAGATTGTAACGGCGGCTGTCGGTCGTCTGCTGATTCTTGATCCGCAGGCGGGCGAGCTGTCGTGCTTCTTCGGCGCGCTGTAGGTAGGCGGTCACGTCGATGTTTTCCTCATCGGTGACGTTCGGTAACATGGCGTCGAGCGTCGTTGCCGGGCTCCGTCCGTAGACCAACTTGTACGGCGTCATCTGCGTCGTTTCTTGCACGGCCGTGTTGTATGCGAAGGTCACGTACGGAAGGATGGCGTCCCACGTCTTGTGTTCGACGTCGACGTACATGGCCAGCATGTCGGCGAAATGCTACGCGACGACATAATCCAGCCGTCCAAGAGTCCCTGGGCGTCTCCCGTGGTGTTGGTGAAGAAGAAGGACGGGACGCTACGTTTCTGCGTCGACTATCGTCGCCTGAACAAGATCACGAAGAAGGACGTGTACCCCCTCCCACGGATAGACGACGCCCTGGATCGACTCCACAACGCGAAGTACTTTTCGTCGATGGACCTGAAGACGGGCTACTGGCAAATCGAAGTCGACGAGAGAGACCGAGAAAAGACTCGGTCGTCGCGTAGCATTTCGTCGACTTGCTTCTTTACGGCTTCGCGTTCTCGCGTCGAAACTCGATACGGGCTCTGGCGGAGTGGCCTCGCATTTTCCTCTGTTATGATGCGGTGTTTCCCGATTGGGGTCTGTCGAATTCTTGACGACGACGAGAAGCAGTCTTTGAATTGCAAGAGCAGACTTTTGAGCTGGTCTTGCTTGTGCTTCGGGAGGCTCGGGTTGACGTCGAAATCTGGTTCGGGACCTCGATTCGTCGAAGCAGGTTCGGCAGCATCGAAGAGGGCGAAAGCATTGCTGGCGGCCACGCATTCGTCGATGTAGGCGACCGTCGTACCAATGTTGAGGTGCCTGTATTCGTGGCTGAAGTTTGTCAGCACTACCTTTGCTTTACCGTCACGCAGCTCAGCTATACCTCTTGCGACGCAAATTTGACGGTTCAGGAGTAGGTGCTGATCGCCCTCGATGACGCCTTCAACGTTCGCGGGGTTTTCGGTGCCGACGGAAATAATGACGCTGGAGAGCGGCGGTACGGTCACTTGCTCTTCTATCACATTCAATGCATGGTTCCCTGGCGTCGCGAGAGGCGGGAGCGCTTTGTCTGAGGTTAGTGTTATCGACTCAGACCTTAGGTCGATGACGGCGCCGTGGTCACTTAGGAAGTCCATTCCAAGTATCACATCCCTGGAGCAGTTTTGTAGGATTGCAAAGCTCGCAGGATAAGTCCGGTTACTGACGGTGACTCTCGCCGTGCAGACTCCAATCGGCGTTATCAGGTGGCCTCCAGCTGTCCGGATTTCGGGTCCACTCCAAGCGGTCTTTACTTTCTTCAGCTTGGCGGCGAATGACCCACTGACGACGGAATAGTCGGCCCCAGTGTCGACGAGAGCGGTCACTCCGTGGCCGTCGATAAGAACGTTGAGGTCGGTAGTTCGTCGTCTCGCGTTGCGGTTGGGTCGCGGCGTCGGGTCACGGCTGCGTCGGTTTGTTCCGCCGGTTCCACGTTGCGTAGTGATGTCTTCTTCGGGCTGCGGAGTTTCCACGCCAGGGCCTCGTTCGTCTTGTGACGGGTTCTTTAGATTTCCTTGCGGCGTCGTCGTCGGCGGCGGCGGAGGATCTTCGGTAGTTCGTCGTACAGCAACCGCACCTCCATCGGTTGCTGCCCTTAGTTTTCCGAGTAAGGGCTAGGAGATCGGCCCCGGTTTGGGCCAGCGTACTGCCGGCGGTGCGGTGACGTGTAGCGGCCAGGCGACGGCGAGCGGGATGGTCGTCGGGGTGTCCACTGAGCACCTGCGAGGTAGTCGGCGATGTCTTGCGGTCGTTCACCCCGCTGTGGACGAGGCGCGTTGACGGCGAAACCTCGTAGCCCCATCTGTCGGTACTGGCACCGGCGGTAGGTGTGGCCAGCCTCTCCGCAGTGGTAACAAAGTGGGCGGTGGTCAGGGGCGCGCCAAACGTCGGTCTTTCGAGGAGTGTAGCGTTGACCGGCGGGTGGACGATATGGCGTCGGTGGCGGTGGCGTCCGGCGGCGGAACTGCGGCGGTGCGACGTCTTCACGTGGGCGCGGCGGGGGGAGCGTTACGACGTGCTGCGGCCGCGTAGCTCATGGCCTCCGGTTGAGGATGTGGTGGTTCGGGGATTCCCAGGGATTGCCGGACTTCCTCACGAATGATATTAGTGATTGAGTCCACCTGAGGAGGCGATGACGGGAACATGCGGCGCAGTTCTTCTCGCACAATGGCCCTTATCGTCTCGCGCAGGTCGTCGGAGCGGAGCCCTTGGACTTCGCTGATGTGTGGCGTGGAACGACGATCGTATTGTCGGTTGCGCATGTCTAGCGTCTTCTCAATTGTCGTTGCTTCAGCGACAAATTCTTGGACACTGGTAGGTGGGTTCCGCATCAGTCCCACAAAGAGCTCCTGCTTGACCCCTCGCATGAGGAGGCGAACTTTCCTCTCTTCGGGCATGGCAGGGTCGGCGTGGCGGAACAGTCGCGTCATTTCTTCTACGAAGATGGTCACGTGTTCGTTCGGCAACTGCACCCGTGTCTCAAGCAATGTCGCGGCCCTTTCTTTTTCGGACGACGCTCGTGAACGTCTCCAAAAAAGTGCTGCGAAACAGGTCCCAGCTACGAATTGTGGACTCCCGATTCTCGAGCCATGTCCTTGCTGCTTCTTCCAGGTAAAAGTATACGTGGCGCAGCTTGTCCTCGGAGTTCCAGTTGTTGTACGTTGAGACTCTCTCGAACGTCTCTAGCCAGGTTTCAGGGTCTTCACACGGCGAACCACGGAATGTTGGTGGCTCCCTGGGCGGCTGCATCACGATCGCTGCAGGGGGGCACTTCGGCCGTCATCGTGCCTTTTGTCTTCGTCTCCGTGGCTTTTGGCTTGGCAGGCAGGGGTCCGTATTGTGGTGCCAGTCCTTGTAGTCTCCGGCTAGCTCGACTTTCCTGGATGGTGTCGGTTTCTTCTTGGCGACTTGGGCTGGGTTCACGGCTTGACGGGGGCGTCCGGAACATGAACGCACAGCACCTCCACCAGATGTCACGTGGTTGTGACGTCGACGAAGGCAGCAGGCGACGTGTCCAAATTGAAACTGTTTATTAGGCCGAACTTGTGGCCGGTAAACAGAAGGTAGGATTACAGCAATACACGCTGGCACTGATAGCGGCGAACAGAGCGTCGGCCGGCGATCAACTGAACATCGTTGGAGCGCGCCGGCTTTTATGCATCAGGCGTCGAACATTCTAGCCTTATCACTGGTCATCGCGCAAGCTCAGGAATAATCTCGAGTGGTCGCGTCTTGCGCGCAATCTTAACAAAACGATCTACAATAATCGCGAAGGTTCTAGAACAATAAGGCGCGGTTTGAGCTGAGCTTTGCTGACGGTCTTTGTGGGCGAAAACCGAATACAACAAAAGTGAAAATAAGAATAGCGCGTGGCAATATGGCACGGCACAGCGCCAGTACAATGACCGGTTCATGGTGCCACACGTGAAAACCAGCTGTGCAGTCAGGTGCAGTGTTGAGTCGTCGATGGAGGCCGCGGTTCAGCTGATGACTAGCTCCCGGACGAGCCACGAAAGCACATCAGACTGTGGGAAACGTGCCTGACGACGGATTCCAAGCACTCGGCTACTTGTCCGTGCTTCTCGTAGAACGTTGAACAAAGGAGCGCAGAGGTGACCACCCCTTCTGAGCAGTTTCGGCTGGAAACAGCCCTTCTTAGGTCATAGAATCGTCGAAGTCGGCCGGGTATGTCCAATTCGTTTGACGAGGCGCGCTGACATCTTTGATGAACACGACCGCCATGTTTTCAACGCATCAGTTGCACATCGGGGAACGTTGACCCGGAATAAATCGGGGCAGACTTTGACGAAATCATTCCGCGCGCCCAAGCGGCGCCAAAGCACGAAGGCCGATCATAACAGCCCGTCCGCCGACTCAGGAGGTCTCGAAGAGGATGCAGCACCAAAGCACCGCCCAGAGACCGTCGACTTGCTCCCTTGAATTCGTTGTCACGTAGGGTAAGCGCCGTCTGTGGACCTGAGCAATGACTTGCAAGCGACGGAAATCAACCAAGCAAAACTCGAGGAACAACAAACAGATGGTACTCGACTGACCCTGAGAAATGCCAGGCTTCATTTTCTAATCAAAATTCTCTCGAAAATTATAACTGCGCTCTCTGAGACAATTTCTGAAAAGTAATTTAATTTTAGTCTTTATTATAACTTCACCAACGGGATTGGCTTCGGGAGCTTCGTGCAGAAACTGGATTGCAGAAACCGTCTTTCGGGAAGCTATTTGATTTGTCGAGGACACATTGGCAGTGCTCTGGACATCCGGTCGGGCTTCGATTCCTTACCTGCCTGCATTTCTGGAAAGATTCACAATAACAAAACAGTGGGCAGAAGGAATACATCATGCTATTCGGATTCTTTACGTATGTGTTTATCTTAAAGGTAGTTAGAACAACGCGCGCCACCGATTGAGGGCAGTATTGTCGGTTGCATGAGCTTATATAATATGAACAAAATTTGAGCTCTCCCTCGTTAAGGGTTTTCGAGAAAAAAGTGGGGCATATGTGTCCCACTGCCCACTGAAGAGCAGTCGTTTCAGAAAAAATTACCTTTATTTTTTTTATGCGAACTTGCTGCTGTGTTACAAACTACAAAGGACAGAGGTTAGAAACACGAACTCTTAACAAACTAACACCAACAAAAAAATGAACTAAGCCACTGTAAATGCACTCGCTAACGTCATCCGAGCAGTGAATGTGGGCTCTGGGCATACCGCGCCATAGTTTAATGTTTGTCCGCGGAGGAACCTCAACCATTTCTTCCACGGGAAGAGACTTCCTTGCATGAAGAAAAATAAAAACTGGATAGTGCAACTATGCACACAATGTTAGATTGGCTACGCTTTCGGAAATATCTGACTGAATGGTTGACAATTTTGCGTTGCACAAATTTTGTGAAGAAACTGTATGGCTAGGAACAAAGAAAATCATTATAATATCCCATTTGGGAACTCGTGAGTATGAAATAAGCTTTTCATGCTTGCCTCTAATGCTGAATCGGGTGGAGAGCCCACCAAAATCTGGTGAAAAAGTATACAGTGCATGCAAGCGGAATCGTTCGTTGGAACACGTGTATATGCTGCCACCTTGTGAATACCATTATAACCACAACCAAAACAGCTGTCTTTAACTTCCACACAATTGCACTAAAAGTCTGAAAGCAGTGAATTCAGTGGTTTCAAACTCAAAAAATTCCCCCACCTCCCCGAAGGGAATCGTGAGGAAATGCGAATGCATTACGCGCGCGCTTCACTCCATTTATATATGGTGGTTGTGGTTCGAAGAAGGAAAAGGCGCCTAATTCCTGCAGCCCGGTCGGGAGCAAACCTAACGGGGGGAGAGGCACACCAGCTGCATGGCGCCGTGACGTCACGGCGCGGAGAGAGTGCGAGGAGCCGGCGCGGCGCGCGCAGCCACGGCGCGGAGGCGCCAGTGCACAACGCGCCGTGACGTCACGGCGCGGAGAGCGGTGCGGAGCCGGCGCGGGGGCGCGCGCAGTCACATGGGGCGTGACGTCGCTGCGCCGTTGCTACAGACGCTCCTCTCCGCTCCTCGCGCCGTTGCTAAGGGAGAGGAGGAGGAGCGCGGATGCCGGCGGAGTTTTCGGGGTCGCTTAAGAAGTGCATTCGCACTTAAAAATTGCAACATGGTGAAGAAAAAAGTGGGATGCATTAAAAAAAGGGTATGCATTAGAACACTGCACGGGCCGGGATTTTCGGCCCAGGCCCGGCCCGGGCCCGGAAGTTGTTTAAACTTACCCGCCCGAGCCCGGCCCCGTGATTCAAAGCGAGACCCGGGCCCGGCTCGTACCCGAGGAAAAAATTCGCCTACCCGGCCCGGCCCGGCCCGACCGCAGATCGGGCCCGACCGAGGCCCGAGCCAATAATCTATGTGGTGTCGCCCGAACACGAAATCGACAAGGTGTTTTAAGTGACATATATGATATATCTACGCTTTGGTGGTGCATGCTTCGCTAAAAACTATACTTTAACCTATGGTTATTTTTTTGTAAAAAGGGGCTCACGGTGAAAACAGCTGAGCTGATATACTTGATGCAATGAATGTTTTCTGGCAGTGGTACACTGTACCTACTTTTTCTGCAAACACTATGGGGATGCAATCAATGCTTGGACGAACACCCGTCTGGTCTGGAAGAATCATTGAATAAAAAAGACGAGGACACCGACCACAATGGAGTAAAAAATGCGTTGACGTTGCGGGACCCATAATGAGAACCTTGTTCGCAATCGTTGTGAACAAGGCTCCCGTTCTGGGTGCCGAAACGTCAACGATGGGGATCATCAAGAGCGTTTCGCCGCAGATATTGTAGCAAGGAAAGTGATTTGCAGCATGAGTTCAGTTTCAATATATCGCGCAATAAAACCAGAGGACACAAGGAACAGAACGCTCTCTTCCCTTTGTTTACATTGCGGTGAATTAAAATTTAAAGCATGCTCTAACGACAAAGCCAATCGTGCACCCTTCATGATATGTATAGCGCCTGTCTTCATCATGGTAGCCCCTTGCCACAGCATGAGAAATAGAGAAGGAAAGCAAAATTCGTTACTTTCTTGTAACTGCACTAACATAGACAAAAATTATAATGAACCGAGCGCACCACGTGTACTTTTAGAAATACGTATACGCAGCCGAAACGAAGAAAAAAACATTTGTCATAGCATTCTTTTCATCTATCCCACCTCTGCTGGTATATATACTCTAGCAGTTGTTTGTGGCATATTTTACAGCTTGTTTCTTCACATGTCATTGAGCAAAAAAATCAAATTATGCGCTGTTGCATCACATATCCTGACGCACTGCTTACGCTAGCAGGGGGAGTACATCTGCCTTGCGAATTGTGAAGGCGTCGCCAGTCGTTGCTTTTAACTTCCACCCCTGGAGAAAATTTAGGATGTCTCCGCGGACTTCTGCACAATAAACATAGGTGTCCAGCTCTTGCCTTCATTTCTGTCGTTCCCGAACGTCGCGCCGGTCTTCAGTGTCGTCTATAAAACTCCTCTTTGAGGGTTTCTCCGTGCAGTTTTCAGCAGTGTATATGTTATGCATGTTTTTTCACCGCGCTCTCTTGTTGTTGTTTCTTTCCACATCTCTTGTTTTTTTTTTCATATTATAATGGTGTATGCCTTCCTAACGATGTTGCACTGGTATAGAAGGTGGTCATTGGACTATACGACTGACAGGAGGAGGACGAAGAGATCTCGATCTATTTTCAGGGTTTGTTCCAGTTTGGTAATACCTGGCGCGAAAAAGCTTTTCGACGCTTACTCATATGGTTCGAGGTAAAGGGACATCAATCACATGGCACGGAATTCGTAATTGCCTTTTTTTCAAGCCAGGCATTTCGCAAGCAAATATACTTTGCCTGAGGCCTTGTCTAATGGACCTATGCTATTCCTGCACATTCCAACGGTGTTGCGGCAGTATCATGTATGTCTGGCACTATATAGCGCAGGGGTCTCAAACACGCGGCCCGCGGCCCGCACACGGCTGCCTTCGTCCGATTTTTTTTCTTTATAAGTATTTCCTTAAGCTACATAGGCATGACAGGTCTAAAGAATTTTTTTGTCAGACGCCCCATGCGTCCACCATGCGTTCATTCATAGCCGTGAAAGAAAAGTCTATATTTCAGAATCGGCGTCCAGATTTTAGTCATTTTGGAGATAGGTATGAATATGTTGTTGGAATCTCGCCACCAAATACCTTTCAGAAATGACCGATATATGAGATATGGGAAATGTATTTCAAATGACAAAATCAGGTGACATTTGGTACAACCTATTCCGCACCCCCACCCCTCCTACCCCTTGCCCTGGCCTTTGCGGGACTAAATTTTCGTGAATGCAGACCGTTAGCTGATGCGAGTTAGAGACCCCTGCTATAGCTGAACAAGACGAAAGCTCAAACGCTAACAATGTGGGCGCACAAGGCAGGCTGTGCATGTACATCTCGCGTGACATGACCACTGGGAGCCGTGACAGAGCCACGGAAAACAAATGCCTTAATAGGGATCATATGTAACGAGACTCCGTGCAGTCCTTTCGTTTTAGTGGAGGGCTGGAATATTCAAAATCGTTTCCCAGCTTTAGAGCTCTTGCGATGATAAGTTGTAAATTTATTATATTACCTTAATTATTGCGATCACAGAATACCAGAATACCATTTGGGATATAAAATAATAAAGAATGCGAATAAAGCCCAGAATAGCCAGATGTTAACTATGTAAGCGTCTGGCCTATTTACTTTTAGCTGGCCCTTTTCAGATAAATCAAGTAGCCCCATATGCAAGAAGCAAAAAGAAGTTCAGTACTTGTCCATTATAGAACTCCAAATAGCTTGCCCCACAAAAAAGAACCATTTTTTTTTCGAGATAAAATGTGAAACATATATGTATGAGCAATTTCTCTGGAATAAACTTAAAGGGACACTAAAGAGAAGAATAATTTTTTTTGATTATCAGTAAATTACTGTTTTACAATTCCAAAGTAACCACGCTCGCCGTGACAAGACTTCGTAAGCGCGGAAATGCGGGTGGCGACGCCACCTTGAAATTCGCACAGCAGAAGTCGTCACGTTATAGATTCTGACGGCGTCTATTGGGGCCTACGTAGATCCTAATCAGTAAAAATGAAGTAAATTGACCTCTGAGTAGCCCATAGACTTAACGTACCACGTTTCAGGAAAATTTGAAGATCCAGTGCCCCCAAAAATACGACGAATACAGTTCGAAATCCGTGACGCCACCCGCGGAGATTACAGCACGAAATTCTAAAATGGAACTTGGGCCTTGATTTTTTCCTGTCTGAATAAACTTACAGTGGTGAAAGGAATGATATTCAAATTCTCAGAATACACATTATTAGTCTAAACCACTGCAGTGTTTCACTTTCGTGTCTCTTTAAGAATCAAGAAAAGTCCAGGCCCGGCCCGACCCGAGCCCGGCACCCTCAAACCCGGGCCCGTGCAACCTTCTTTAACCGGCCCGGCCCGGCCCGTGGGCCGGGCCGGGCCCGGGTTTTCGGGTAGGCCCGAGCCCGTGCAGTGCTCTAGTATGCATGCGTGTATATGCTGAATGTACGATACGATTATGAGGGCGGCCGTTGTTGGGAACGGCGGAATAAGTTGGCCCGCCCTGGGTTCTTTAGCATGCACCTTACTTTAAACACGCAAGAGTTCTGTCGATTTCGCCTCTATAGAAATGCATACACCGTGGCCGGGAATCAAACCCGCACCCTTCAGCTTAGCAGTGCGAACGTTGCGTGTTAAGCTACCATTGATGGCAATTTTATAATACACTTTGATAGGGGGCTCCTGATTGACTGCTTCGCACTAAATTGATTCGCACAGTGCGTGGCATCTGCCGAATTTTTCAAGCGATGCTTGTGGTGACTTGTGAAGCTGGGTATCAGTGGTGTTCCGAAAAAACCAACGCCGCGGAAAAAAAAAACACGTGACGAACCCAAAAACCCTCCTCACTAACAGCTGGTGAGATGCGAATACATAAGAAACAATAGTAAATAATTTTTCTACGCGTCAGCCGTATTATAAAAGACTCCAAGCTAATATAAATCAAAGAAACTTTTCCTTTTGATTTTTCATTCACATTTGTTCGTGTTCATTTTACTGACGCTACAACCGTGACGGAAATGATGTCAGCGAAGTCTTGTTCGACCCCCACATTCACACATTTTCGTGATAAAACAATTCGGGAAACAGTACACTTGCTAGGGGCGCTTCGTTCAAATATGTTGTATATGCGGAATGAAGGAGATCTGCTCGACAATGCGTAACGTTGGTATCAGCCATTGCGCATTTAAGGACAATTCTGACTTCGACAAAATTGACTTCCTAATCCATGTTTTCGTGATCAAGAGATACGTGTTTGTCAGGCTGGCGAACACAGGAAAAAGCATCAAATACGCTATGCCGATCCAGTCCGGAAAGAGCGTTACAGCGTTGCGGTGACGGCGGCTACCTAGAAGAAAGAAAGGAAGAAAGAAAGAAAGAAAGAAAGAAAGAAAGAAAGAAAGAAAGAAAGAAAGAAAGAAAGAAAGAACGTCAGGCACATACACGCTAAGCTCGCCTTGCTCCTATTTTCTTGGTTGGGGGAAGGGCTCCTAATTTTTTTCACTGCGAAACTGAAGGCTTACGTAAGAAGGAAACAATGCAATGAAAAGAAAGAAAGAAATAAAGTAGAAAAGAAAGCATTACAGTAGATTAGGCACGCCCCCGCCAGTCTTCGCTCGCCCCCATTTCCCCGCTATGGTAAGGGTGAAAATTTGTGTTTTCTTTTGTTTCAGAAAAGCAAGGTTTTTAGGTCTGCTCCGCCATCACAACATTTTACCTCGCTGAAGCCAATCGTTCTCAGCTGTAATGCGTCATCAATGATCTTGCAGCTGTTCAAGCACAAAGGGTTGAAAGAGAGCACCCCATTTCGTTTATTTCAAGAAGTATCCTTGAAACTGCGAAAAACTGCAGCTTCTTGGACAAGGAAGCACTGGCCAATAGTACAAGTACCATGAGTACTTGTGAGGCCAGCAATTCGAAGCTCTAACCAACCATAACCCTTTGCTTTGCCTTGTTTGTCAAGGCAAGTTCGTGAAATATTCTGGGCGTGAATGACGCGGTGGGAAATTACGCTGCCAACATACAGTTACAATCCTGTCTCGATCTCTAACGAAAAATGACAATGTTGACTCCCTCGCCGGCTTTCCGGCTCCGGTAGATCACTTCAATGTGCCTAGGAAATATCTTTATGCTTCAAGGCTCCTAATCTGGAATTTCGTCACTCGTGCAATAGCCAAGACTTCTTCAATCGAGACAGCATTATTGCACCTATAAAGAAAATTGGCGCCCGGAAGTGAGGCTCCTCGCCCAAAAGAACGTCTGCATTTTACGAAAACATCGCTTAATTGAGAGCTGATTAGGGCTGAATTTTTTTGCGTCATGGCTTTCCTAATTGTTCCTGCCTATATGTGGCGGCAGGTCATACTCTTGGCTTATGTACTAGTTGTGATAGTAAGGAAGTGGACAATTACGAGGCTATGCATTCAGGGCTGAAGTCTTCGGAAACGCTGGTGTTGATTCTGACCTCACCGCATTCTGACGCACTCAACCAATTGCATGAAACCCCTTATGGCAGTGCAAAGATGAAATGTGCTGCAGGAGGTCATGTCGGGTGGGAAGTAGGTTCAAAGGCGAGCACCAACGAGCCTTAGTGATAAGATCGACCCATCAAAAAATATTCCGCTCTACTCCGTAGGGACTCTCCAAAAAGGACGCGGTGTACGACTGCAGGCTGATTGTAACGGCCCATTTAAAGACCATTACTGTTTTGTGGTAATCGACGCCTATTCAAAGTGGGCGAAAACAGTTGGCGTTAATACCCTATCACCTGTTACAATCATTCGATGCCTTCACAACTAGTCTGCACTCATGGAATCTTTGGCGTCATTGTTTCGGATTATAGGCCCGGCTTTTCGAACAAGAGGTACACCGAGTACTTGCCGAGAAGCTGCGTTTGTCACGTTCTGTTTCCTCTTTAGCATTCGGCATCAAACAGCGCTGCAGGACGCATAGTTATAAGAACATTAAAAAGAAGCGGTAACCACGGCATCGTTCGCCTGCATATCCTCTAATAACGGCCGCCCACCGCGAATTGGATGCAGAAAGATAACTACAACAACGAAGGCGAAGGAGACACAGCTTCGTCTCCCTCTGATGTATCCCGAACCGCCGACCATGGTTACTTCAACCTGTAACAGAGAGAAATGAATGGTGGTGCCAGAGCTTATATTGACTTAATTGCCTAACGATATTTTCGGCACAAAACATAGGCGGCCAACACGCTCGAAGCATACAGACACAAATTTCGGCTTTTTGAGCTCCCCAGCAGGCAGCTCACGAATTAGGTAGCTGTTAAGGTTGAAGACTGGGCGTGTTGGTAAAGCATGACTAGATTGCATAGCGCAACTGATCGACGGGACACAAGAAAAGGTACACACACAACAAAGCGCTTTGTTGTGTACCTTCTTGTGTCCCGTCGATCAGTTGCGCTATGCAATCTAGGTAGCTGTGTTACAGTTTCCGTTTCCGTGTGATTGTTTGTGCGTGGCGTGGGCGTGCGGCTTCACATCCCATGGTAGCCGAATGCGTGGAAAGCAGTATAAAAAAAGTGGCTCTGTCATCTACTGTGTTTCGATGAAAAAGCCGGGTAATGGAAGGTACAATAAAGAATGACGAAGCTTGCATTATGTTGCACAAGACCTGAAACAGCGTTGCTGGATGATTCTGAAGTTTAATGTGGTTGCTTAGGTTGCTGCTAGGCTTTAGCTGTGGGATACTAGGTTGTTTCTAGGTTGCTTCTGAGCGCAGAGATATTCGAGTTAAACCACAGGCAGCCACATACAGGACAACGATGTACAAACTTAAGCGAGAAATTCGCATTAAAGCCGAACGTTGGCACTTCCCATAGATCTACGAGCACGTCGTCGTTAGCCTAAGGTTTCCATCGCTTCGGGATCTGCTCGCAGCCGTGGTTGTCTTTACCGTTACCTAGTACTGTCGCGTTGTACGTACCGCCGAAGCACTCCGCGCAGATGCTTCAGCGAAGCTGAAGTGTTCGTCCGTGGTATTTATCACTGGGATAATCCCGACTGTTTATTAAAGCTTTTCTAAATTACTGATTACGTCTGTATGGAAATCTTAATTGGTGTCTGCCGCCAGTCTGTTGCCTTCTACATTTCTCGTGGACAAATGGGAAGAAGTGGCATGTGGCAAATTAAGTAACGTATACACGCTAATGATGACGATAGTTCTTAGTACAGATTTGTTACCAAAGTTTTCACGGCCGGCTTCAACAGCTTCGCTGTTAAAATTAACAACCTGCCCCCGATGAAGGCAGCAAGTCAGGCATGCTATAGGAAAGCCGAATCTCTTCATCAGAGCCACCGTTCGACCTTCAGGTTCGACTTCAGGTTCGACACGTGGCCACGTTGCGCAAAGTTTGCTGGTTTACGACCCCATCTGGCGACGAAAATTTCAGATTTGCACCATGGTTACCTATTGCTTATTTCAAAACTTTGTGTTAGTGCCTTGAGCGGCCAAATTTTTTTATTTTTTTGGCGAGAAACAAAATTACACCATCTCCCGCTAAAGGGAACCATGTGTAGATGTGAAGCAGCGGGCGCTAACGCTTACACTGGCGGCGGCGTTGACGCTGGCGCTCATCGCAGCGTTGCGCAGGAGAGAAAACTGGGGGAGGCGCAAAGCACGCAGTGATGGAGCAGTGTTTCCTACTGGAACATGCCAATCACTGCTAATGGGCAATGAGAGACAGAAGACTCCGACTGGACACAGAGACCCGCAGTCCGCTTTTAGTTTACGCGCACGCTGCGAATTTTTATTGTTCAACAACGCACAGGAGAAATCTCCCCACCGGCACCACCTTGCAGGCCAAGATTCAGTGCCATATATACGGGGTGGCCAGTGAACGGTTGTGCAGCGCTAGCAGTCGGTTAACAAAACACGTTGCGGGGCTAGTTGGTGATACATTCTTATTTAAAAATTGTAGCGCTGCATTAGACGAGGACAAGAAGAAGTCCTGTCATGTTCTTTTCTTCTTGTCCTCGTCTAATGTAGCGCTACAATTTTTAAATAAGAATAGCAGTCGGTTTTTTCAACCAAGAAACTCGCTAGCAGACGCTGCCTGCGTCGGCGTCGCGAGGCGAGAGAGGGGGGAGCGTAGGAAAGGAGAGATAGAGAGGGGGACGCGCATGCGCAGTGGGAGTGTGGACGCCGCGGGCAGGGATGCCTAGAGGAGAGAGGAGGGGAGGCGCATGCGCAGTGAGGGTGTGGTTGCCACGCGTAGGCCTAGGGAGAGAGATGGGGGATGAGGAGGTTTTTTATTTTTATTTTTTTGAAAGTGTGTGCGCATGCGCAGTAAGGTGTGGCCACGCGGCACACCACCACCACCACCGGATTAAGCTTTCGCCATAAGATGCTTCACATCTAATAAGCAAGGTTAAAGAGTCCCTGTTGTTTCCAAGCTTTCTGTCGTGTCAGGTGATGCGCGATGTCCTCCCCGCTCACTATTTTGGTGCACATAAAAGCACACAAACGCCTGGCTAGCAAGCTGATAATGCTGTCCACCGGTTATACTGACGTCAGTTTCTAACGTGCATAGCACAGTGCTTCTTCACATATGAGCCATCCCGCGTCTGGATTCTGCAGGTTGACACGACGTAGAAGGTTCAGTGGCCACGCCGCATGCGCGCTCATGGTGGCCGCATCCAACTCATGACGATCCGTGCTGCTACCTCTAAGCGGTGCAGGTGCCGTGCGCAGCAGGCTTCTAGACCACTCTATACAAGAGTGATTCAGTCAGTACTTCACCGTCAGGCTGCACCTATGAGTCACTTCAGATCGTAGCCCTGGGGCTTTCAGCCGGCCCTGCCCATGGCACGTTTCGAGGGCGTGCTCTCATGTCACACAGGTGATAGACCTCATCTGGAGATCACAGGCCCGTTACTGGCAATCTTTACAACCTGATTGGGAACAAAATTTGTTCATAATGGATGCAACACTTCACAATGTATTCTATACTAAAATAGCAAAAGTAATACATGTTCCATGTTCACGTGAGCTGCACAACAGTGCAGATAAGGAGGTGTCTTTTACGCGACGCCATGAATCAGTCCGGCCGCATTGCAGGCAGTAAATGTATTGATTAGTCACATGTGCATACAGCATCCTGTGTGCGTACAAGGCAACCGGCAAGCAGTCTCTTCAGCCATCGTCACTGCGAACGTCGGGCTCTCTTTTATACAATCAAAGTCTTAATCATCGCATCTGCGGCCGTTACCTGACGCTGAATCTACTGTCACAATTGCCGCGTTTAGGCTTATCTGTTAGAGTTATAATCTGGGTTTGTCCACATGCTTTGCGTATGCACGTTATCGGCGTAATGAAAAAAGCCACAGTTTTGCCGCAATGGCGAAGCAGTGAATGCGATAGCAACAAATTGGCATTTAAAGTGAAGAATGGCAAGGAGATCGAAACTTGGATCGCACTGTTCAAGCTCAAAGGATGCACGAAACATACGCACAGGTATACACAGGACGAGCGTGAACTAACAAGTGTGACAGTTGTTACTTCCCTGTGTTGGAACAGCTCGCTTCTTTCGGAAACGGGGCCTCTGCAGCGAGCGAAGTCACCTTCGTGCGCTTTGTAACCTAAACGCAACTACCCGGCAAAAGTA
>JALIZH010024941.1:0-20802 GCA_030522465.1 Rhipicephalus appendiculatus | reverse complement strand
CTTATTTTGTGCCCTTTTTGCTTTTTTATATTGCATATTGTCACGTGGTCGTGACGTTGACCCAAGCAGCAGTCGGTATGTTCAAGATGAAACTGTTTATTAGGCCGAACTTGTGGCCGGTAAACTGAAAGTCAGATTACAGCAATACACGCTGGCACTGATAGCGGCGAACAGAGCGTCGGCCGTCGATGAACTGAACATCGTTGGAGCGTGCCGGCTTTTATGCATCACGCGTCGAACATTCTAGCCTTATCACAGGTCATCGCGCAAGCTCTGGAATAATCTCGAGTGGTCGCTTCTTGCGTGCGATCTTAACAAAACGATCTACAATAATCGCGAAGGTTCTAGAACAATAAGGCTCGGTTTGAGCCGAGCTTTGCTGACGGTCTCTGTGGGCGAAAACCGAATACAACAAAAGTGAAAATAAGAATAGCGCGTGGCAATGCCCCCCTCTGAAAAGGCATCGTCCCGATGCTTAAAACAGAACACGGGGGAAAATGCATGCAACAATAAATCACAACAATAAAGAAAGAACGTACAATAATTAAGCAATAAGTGCAGTCCTCGGGTTTGCTAACGCGCGTAATACGGCTTGAGGCGCACGACATGGACGACTTCAGGTCGCGCACGGCGCCGTTGAGAGTTCGTGATGCCGTCCGGGACGACCTCGTAGTCCAGAGCACCGAGACGTCGAAGCACCTTGTACGGCCCGAAGTATCGCCGAAGAAGCTTCTCACTGAGTCCCCGTCGGCGTATTGGCGTCCACACCCATACACGGTCACCGGGTTGGTATTCCGTGTGGCGTCGTCGGAGGTTGTAGCGGCGACTGTCAGTCCTCTGCTGGTTTTTGATCCGTAGGCGGGCGAGCTGTCGTGCTTCTTCGGCGCGCTGTAGGTAGGTGGTGACGTCGATGTTTTCCTCGTCGGTCACGTTTGGTAACATGGCGTCGAGCGTCGTTGCCGGGCTCCGTCCGTAGACCAACTTGTATGGCGTCAACTGCGTTGTTTCTTGTACGGCCGTGTTGTACGCGAAGGTCACTGTCACGGAATGCCACTTTTTCGACCCCTCGTCATGCATTAACGCGCGCCGCACCCAACCCGCTGACCGGCGCACCGTCTTGGACGTCAGGGACTTGTTTTTCGTAGAGCCGCGAAGAGCAGCGGAAGGGAGTGTCGCTGCCGAAGTTGTCTCTTTGTTCAGTACTGAAGCGACGGCAGGTATACGGAAATCCGCAGTGAGCCCCGAACTTTTTGGCTGCAAAGTGCTCGGCATATGAATGGAGGCAAGATGCGTTCCCACGGAAAGAGCTGCACGTGCACGAGCCGCCTACGCAGTCACCGTAGACGGGTTTTCTCGCTTGATTAATGGAGAACCCTCCCCTAATTAAAAAGGGGCGTCGTCAAGATTTTGAGGGCGGACTTTTGCGACAATGAAACGCGCATGATTGGACCCATGTGGATGGTCCCCTTTTCCCCCAGGAAGAGAGTGAGGGGACACGAAGGGGATTTAAGCGCAGGAGATCGCCCTGCTAATCAGTCTAGCTGCTTGACAAGCATGGAGTAGAAGTAGATCAACGAGTATCTCTCCTATAGAAGTTTTTAGTGTGCGCTTTGTATCGGCTGGCCACCTAAACTTAGCCGTTCGCCTAGTTGAGACACGTCTGCAACGTAGGCATCGGGACTTCAATCTCAGGTTAGCTCAACCTGCCTGAGATCTCCTTCAAGCGCTAACTCCCGGAAACATCGGCGTTGCAACTCGGACCCACCGACATTGGAGTCGTGCCAGATATCTTCGGGACTTCTCGCATCCGATCGTCGTGGACGCAACGCTGCCGGTCATCACACGTATGCCTTCACCTGTTTATATCATCGAACTTTCACGTCTTTATTGTTAATCTCATTCCATTGTTAGTTTCGCGTTAATTGATTTTGTGTATTTTTGTAAACCCATTGTTTAAGTATTTGTTTATTGTTAGTTTTTTTTCTGAAGTGTTGTATTAAGTGTGCTCGTGCCGCAATAGCTCAATTAAAGCTGTTGTTTAGTCCAAACGCTTCTCTGATCTCTTCACTGTTTCTACTTGCGTACGGAACGACCGAACCCGCTGTCATTCCCGTCGCCGACTTCGCGCCGGCGACGCTTGAATACAGCAAAACCGTAACAGTCACGTACGGAAGGATGGCGTCCCACGTCTTGTGTTCGACGTCGACGTACATGGCCAGCATGTCGGCGATGGTCTTATTTAGACGCTCGGTCAGGCCGTTGGTCTGTGGGTGGTACGCGGTGGTCCGGCGGTGACTTGTGTGGCTGTATCCCAAGATCGCCTGGGTTAGGTCAGCCGTAAAGGCCGTACCTCTGTCGGTGATGAGAACCTCTGGGGCGCCGTGTCGAAGGACGATGTTCTCAACGAAGAACTTGGCTACCTCGGCGGCACTGCCTTTGGGCAGGGCTTTTGTTTCGGCGTAGCGGGTGAGGTAGTCGGTGGCTACGACGATCCATTTATTTCCGCAAGTCGACGTTGGGAACGGCCCCAGAAGGTCCATCCCGATCTGCTGGAACGGCCGCCGAGGAGGCTCGATCGGCTGAAGGAAGCCTGCTGGTCTTGTTGGCGGTGTCTTCCGTCGCTGACAGTCTCGTCATGTCCTTACGTAGCGGGCGACGTCGGCGGCAAGGCGCGGCCAGTAGTACTTTTCCTGTACTCTTGCGAGCGTGCGAGAAAGTCCGAGGTGTCCAGCCGTCGGGTCGTCGTGTAGTGCCTGGAGTACTTCTGGTCGCAATGCTGAAGGCACTATGAGAAGGTAGTTGGCTCGAAGTGGCGAGAAATTCTTCTTTATGAGAACGCCGTTTCGCAAGAAAAACGAAGCGAGTCCTCGCTTGAATGCCTTCGGAACAATGGCGGTCTTGCCTTCAAGGTACTCCACAAGGCCTCTGAGTTCCGGGTCGGCTCGCTGTCGTTCGGCGAAGTCGTCGGCACTTATGGTTCCCAAGAAGAAGTCATCCTCCTGGTCGTCCTGAGGCGGCGTGTCGACGGGGGGCGCGAGATAAGCAGTCGGCGTCTGAGTGTTTTCGCCCGGACTTGTAAACGACGGTAATGTCGAATTCTTGAAGTCTCAGGCTCCACCGTGCGAGGCGACCAGAAGGGTCTTTCAAGTTAGCTAGCCAACACAAGGCGTGGTGGTCACTCACAACTTTGAAGGGTCTGCCGTAAAGGTAGGGGCGAAACTTGGATGTAGCCCAGATGATGGCAAGGCACTCCTTTTCTGTTGTGGAGTAGTTGGCCTCTGCCTTTGATAGCGACCGGCTAGCATAACTAATGACCCTTTCCAGTCCGTCAGTCCTCTGCACAAGAACGGCGCCGAGTCCTACACTGCTTGCGTCGGTGTGTACTTCTGTTTCGGCGTGTTCGTCGAAATGCGCAAGTAACGGAGGCGTCTGCAGGCGTCGTTTTAGTTCCTGAAATGCTTCCTCTTGCGGCGTTTCCCACTTGAACTCGACGTCGGTCCTGGTGAGGTTAGTGAGAGGCTCGGCGATGCGGGCGAAGTTTTTAACGAACCGCCGGTAATAGGCACACAGGCCGAGAAATCGACGCACGGCCTTCTTATCGGCGGGTGGCGGGAATGTAGCGATGGCGGCTGTCTTCTGCGGGTCGGGGCGTACTCCGGACTTGCTTATCACGTGGCCCAAGAACAAGAGCTTCTCGTAGGCGAAGCGGCACTTTTGTGGCTTCAGGGTGAGTCCAGAGGTCTTTATTGCTTGAAGTACAGCTTCAAGGCGCCGGAGGTGTTCGTCGAAGTTTGAGGAAAACACAACGACGTCGTCCAAGTACACAAGACAAGTCTGCCACTTCAAGCCTGCCAGTACGGTATCCATTACACGTTGGAACGTCGCAGGCGCCGAGCAAAGACCGAAGGGCATTACCTTGAACTCGAAGAGGCCGTCTGGTGTGATAAAGGCAGTCTTCTCTCGGTCTCTCTCGTCGACCTCGATTTGCCAGTAGCCTGTCTTGAGGTCCATCGACGAAAAGTACATTGCGTTGTGGAGTCGATCCAGGGCGTCGTCTATCCGTGGGAGGGGGTATACGTCCTTCTTCGTGATCTTGTTCAGGCGACGGTAGTCGACGCAGAAACGTAGCGTGCCGTCCTTCTTCTTTACCAAAACCACGGGAGACGCCCAGGGACTCTTGGACGGCTGGATTATGTCGTCGCGTAGCATTTCGTCGACTTGTTTCTTCACGGCCTCACGTTCGCGCGTCGATACTCGGTACGGGCTCTGTCGAACTGGTCGAGCACTTTCTTCTGTAATGATGCGATGTTTCGCAACTGGGGTCTGTCGAATTCTCGACGACGCCGAGAAGCAGTCTTCGAATCGCAGGAGCAGGGCCTTTAGCTGGTCTTGCTTGACCTTCGGAAGGTCCGGGTTGACGTCGAAATCTGGTTTGGGACCTCGATTCGTCGAAGCAGGTTCGGTAGCATGGGAGAGGGCGAAAGCGTGGCTGGTGTCCATGAATTTCTCGATGTGGGCGACCGTCGTACCAATGTTAACGTGCCTATATTCGTGGCTAAAGTTTGTCAGCAGTACCTTTGCTTTGCCATCACGCAACTCGGCGATGCCTCTTGCGACGCAAATCTGACGGTTTACAAGCAGGTGCTGATCGCCCTCGATGACACCTTCGAAGTCTGCGGGCTTTTCGGTGCCGACGGAAATTATGATGCTAGAGAGAGGCGGAATGGTGACGTGCTCTTCTATCACGTTCAATGCATGGTTCCCCGGCGTCGTCTGGGTAGGCAGAGCTTTTTCTGAAGTTAGTGTTATTGACTCAGATCTTAGGTCGATGACGGCGCCGTGGTCACTTAGGAAGTCCATTCCAAGTATCACATCCCTGGAGCAGTTTTGTAGGATTACAAAGCTCGCAGGATAAGTCCTGTTATTGATGGTGACTCTCGCCGTGCAAACACCGGCCGGCGTTATTAGATGACCGCCAGCGGTCCGGATTTCAGGGCCTTGCCAAGCAGTCTTCACTTTCTTCAACTTCGCCGCGAAAGGGCCACTGACGACGGAATAGTCGGCTCCAGTGTCGACGAGGGCGGTGACGTTGTGGCCGTCGAATATTACGTCGAGGTCACTGGTTCGTCGTCGTGCGTTGCGGTTGGGTCGCGGCGTCGGATCACGACTGCGTCGAAATGTTGCTCTGCTTGCGTGTTGCGCCGTCCCGTCTTCGTCGGTCCGCGACGTTTCGTCGGCAGGGCTTCGTCTGCTTCGCGCCGTGTTCTGGTTTCGTCGCGTTGTCGTCGTCGGCGGCCGCGGAGGATCTTCGGCATTTCGTCGTACAGCAACCGCACCTCCATCGGTTGCTGCCCTTAGTTTCCCTGATACGGGCTAGGCGACCGGCCCCGGTTTGGGCCAGTGTACTGCCGGCGGTGCGGTGACATGTAGCGGCCGGGTGACGGTGAACGGGATGACGGTCGTTGTTGTTGCCACTGTGTTCCGGTAATGTAGTCGGCGATGTCGCGAGGTCGTTCACCCCGCTGCGGACACGGCGCGTTGACGGCGAAACCGCGCAGCCCCATCTGTCGGTACTGGCAGCGGCGGTAGGTGTGGCCGGCCTCGCCACAATGGTAGCAGAGCGGTCGGTTGTCAGGGGCGCGCCAGACGTCGGTTTTCCTTGGCGCGTAGCGCTGGCCGACAGGAGGACGGTAGGGCGTCGGTCGTGGTGGTGGTGGCGGCGTCTGGCGACGGAACTGCGGCGATGCGGTGACTTGATGTTGTCGCGGAACGGGAACAGGACGGCGGACTGCAGCAGCGTAGGTCATAGCCTCTGGATGTGGCTGCGGGGGTTCGGGGACTCCCAACGCTTGCTGGACTTCGTCACGAACGATGTCGGCGATCGAGTCCACTTGAGGCTGTGGCGAGGGTAAAAGCTTGCGCAGTTCCTCGCGCACGATCGCTCGGATCATTTCGCGCAGGTCTTCGGAGCAGAGGGAATGAACGTCTGCATACCCTGGCGTCGAGCGGCGATTGAATTGGCGGGTGCGCATCTCCAGTGTCTTTTCAATCGTCGTTGCCTCGGAGACGAATTCCTGGACAGTGCTTGGTGGGTTCCGCATAAGCCCAGCGAAGAGCTCTTGATTTACTCCTCGCATGAGGAAGCGGACTTTCTTGTCCTCGGGCATAGCAGGGTCAGCGTGGCGAAACAGTCGTGTCATTTCCTCTGCGAAGATGGCCACGCTTTCATTCGGAAGTTGGCTCCGCGTCTCCAGCAAGGCTGCGGCCCTTTCTTTTCGGACGACGTTCGCGAACGTCTCCAGGAAAGCGCTGCGAAGAAGGTCCCATGTTCGAAGTGTGGACTCCCGGTTCTCGAACCAGGTCCTTGCTGCGTCTTCCAGGTAGAAGTATGCGCGGCGCAGTTTTTCGTCGGAGTCCCAGTTGTTGAAAGTCGCGACTCGTTCGTACGTTTCTAGCCAGGTCTCAGGGTCCTCACTTGGCGATCCATGGAAAATGGGTGGCTCTCTCGGTGGCTGGATAACGATCGGTGCAGGGGACACAGCGGCCGTCATCGTGCCTGTCGTCTTCGTCGCCGTGGCTTTTGGCTTCTCCGGCAGGAGTCCGTGCTGCGGGGGGAAGTCCTTTCAGTCTGCGGCTGGCTCGACTGTCCGTGGCGGGGTGGGTGTCTTCGTCACGATTTGGGCTGGGTTCACGGCTTGACGGGGGCGTGCGGTACATGAAAGAGGCAGCACCTCCACCAGATGTCACGTGGTCGTGACGTTGACCCAAGCAGCAGTCGGTATGTTCAAGATGAAACTGTTTATTAGGCCGAACTTGTGGCCGGTAAACTGAAAGTCAGATTACAGCAATACACGCTGGCACTGATAGCGGCGAACAGAGCGTCGGCCGTCGATGAACTGAACATCGTTGGAGCGTGCCGGCTTTTATGCATCACGCGTCGAACATTCTAGCCTTATCACAGGTCATCGCGCAAGCTCTGGAATAATCTCGAGTGGTCGCTTCTTGCGTGCGATCTTAACAAAACGATCTACAATAATCGCGAAGGTTCTAGAACAATAAGGCTCGGTTTGAGCCGAGCTTTGCTGACGGTCTCTGTGGGCGAAAACCGAATACAACAAAAGTGAAAATAAGAATAGCGCGTGGCAATATCTCGTTCCCCAAAAAAAGGACCAGATTAATGTGGCGTGTAGTTGGTGCCGGAGCAAAGGCATCATTCATTCCTCTTCGTAATTTCAATAAAAAAAAAGGAATGGCTGGCTGAAAACAAAAATCAACTGGTAAACAAAATCAAAATGAAAAACCCACATAAATAAAGTAACATGAATATGGACAGTTCACTGACAACAGTTCCCTTTGCAATAGAAAATTCACAGAAGCATATTTGTCTAAAAGGTGTGCCCACAGTTTGCAAATCACATTATATAGCTCTACATTGTTAATCAAAAGCGCTTATCTATATCAATGTCCACTAAGACTTCTCTTAGGAATATTTTCGCCTGCTCGCTGAAAATTTTTTCAGACCATGGTCCAAGTAATTTTACAGCGAAAGCTGTTACGAGATCACAACAAGGGCCGTTTTTGCGCCGTAGTTGTCCGCCACCGCCGCCCGTAACCACTATCGCGCGAAATAAGAAAAAAAAGCTAACTAAATAAAAATAACCTATGACAGAATGGGAATTGAACACGGGCCCTCTACGTGGCAGCCCGTCACTCTACCACTGAGCAACGCCGGTGCTTGAAACTGCGTTGCAAACTGATCCTATGAAGGCTTCATGTCGGGTGAGGAATCGCGTTAACATGTGCGATAAAGCGTTTTGGAACAGTAAAGTAAGAACCAGGCGTCACACAATGCGAATTGTGTAGCGAGTGGGTCGTTCACTGCTCAAACCCATTACAAAAGCCTAAGACATAATTCTTCATCGTCGTCTGCACAGCATGAACAAACTGCACATAATGTGTTACAAGTGCGTAGCGGGTACCTCGCTTTTCCGAAAAATGACGAATAATGACATAGTGGACGCTTACCTACTACAAAAAAAATTATGATGATTTATGGCGTAGTGGGTAGCATGCAAGTATGCTTGTTGTAGTTGCCCCAAGAGTGTTTAAAAAAGGCTCTAGAAAGGCCGCTCTTCCTGGTTTCGCTGTGACTGTGCTGCGTGTTCCGCACAGGCCTGGCGGTTTTCTTTTTCTTTTTTTTTTTGTAATGCAGAAATTAAGGCAGCTTCACACTACTGGTGCCAAGCCTAGAGGATGTGAGGAGCTGGGCAGCCTTCTTCGTTTCTCTTCGGTTTTCATTGTGGAATACGTCCGGTTTCCTGGCTACTCGCCTCCACCGTCTGGATTCGTCATTTCAACTTCAAGTTCCTTCCGGACAATCCCGATCCGAAACAACAGTCCTGTGTCGCCTATGGCTAGGAGTATCATTCACGAACAGCTTTGCGTACCGAATCGGAATGGCTGACTGTGCTGCTTGTGATCACTGTGGTAGCGAGGAAACCATTGCGCACGTCCTGTGTCATTGCCCGCACTACAGTTCCCAGAGAGAACAGCTCTCGGCAACCTTAGCACGCCTCGATGACCAGCCGCTTTCCGAACAATCAATTTTGGAGTTCAGGAACGTTCGAACAAAGGCGTTGCTGAAGTTTCTGCATTCAACCGGACTCGCTAAACGACTATGACACGGCTGTTCTTGAGTGCGTGTGCGCGTGTTTTTTTTCTCTCTCTCTCTTTCAATAGCTTTATATGCATTTTCTCACTTTCTTTGCTTCCTTACCTTTCTATTCCCCTTAACCCTTCCCCAGCGCAGGGTAGAAAACCGAAAATTTCCTTCAGGTTAACCTCGCTGTCTTTCACTTAATATTCTCTCTCTCTCTCTTCGGTTTTCTGTTCCTTTCCTCCTTGCTTTGTCTTCCTGTTCTCTTTTTTTGTGTGTGTGTTTTTCTATCTTTATTTTTATTTATTTCTATTTTTCTTCCTATTTTGCAAAGACGGCGAGACTTTGAACAAAATGCCCCTAACATTGCCATATGAAAGAACGTCTTTGCAGTATACCATATATGGGTCATTTCTGAAGGGAATGTGACGCCAGGTTTCAAAAAAAACATGTGGATGCTGATTTCCACAATGGCTAAAATCCGGACGCCGATTCTGATACATAGGCTTTTCATTCCACGATGCCGTCTCAACTCATAGTGACCGTCTGGAGTGCCTCACGAAAAAAATGCTTGAGTCCAGTCCCGGTCTCTGTAGCTTACCCGAAACACAGTGCTGTTAATTGCAATATGCGAGCAAATAAAGCGAGTAATATTTAGTAAAGTTACAAAAATATATTCCGCGTGAAGCAGCGCGGAATACATGTATTCCGCGGCATGCAGCCCGCGAAACACGTCTTTAAGACCCCTATTCTGCAGATTCGTACCTCGATGGGCGTTTTATAGTGATACGAATATGAATATTGAAATACAACGGACTTCCGGTTTGATTAAATAGCCATAAACAATGCTTGTTGGCTAGAGCCATCATTTCTGCAACGTAGTGGCGGACCAGTAAAAATGGAAGCGAGAAAACTGGCCTTGTAACCGGAATGTTGACCTCTAAAGCGGAGAGACTTCTGCAATGCTATTCCTCCACACAAACTACGTGCACGCTCACAATCCCCTTTTTTGCACGATGCCACGGTACGTGCGACCTTCCTAGGTGCAAAAGTCGCGAAAGGCCTCTACATGTCGCAGGCTTTCGTTCTCGCAACAACAGGTTGTACCGATCCCTACCAAAAACCTACCAAACCTGCAGAGGGCAGCACAGGAAAAGGTAAAAGGTGGATTTTTTAGTTAGAAGCACATCACCTAGAACCCCATGCCGTTGCCTTGTATTTATGTGCTGCGCAAAGTGCGCGAGCCCAGAATGTTCCATCCGGTGATGCGCACCCTAAGGCCCACGCATTATCCTGGAAGGCCCGGTGTACCCTCCCTCGCGGGGACCGGAGCCACTGACCGCATGGGAGGAATGGAAGACCCTCCTGCGCTCGACGGATCCGGCCAAGCAGAAGATCGCCACTGACTGGGATGCCTACGTCATGGAACTACATAAACTAATGAACGCATAGCGCAGTGGGATCGTGCGCCATGCGTTCATTAGTTCACGTAGGCGTGCGATCGTGCACTGTGGGAAGTACGTGCGCGAATCCCTTTGTGAATAAAGTTTTACCTCTTCGTCGTCCTGCGATGGTTATCTGAGTATTCTTGTTTGCCCGAAACTGGTGCTAAAGTGAGAGTGTAATAAGATGTGCCATTGGCCATACGCTCTCACTTTTTGTTCTTAATACCAGTACCTGCGCTTCCTCGTCGGTGCAGGGAAAAAGGAAATATATGTGCAAGTGCGGGGTACCGTTACACAAAGTGGTTGTGTAGGTTCATAGCCTGGCTTTTTTCTTGTAGTTACACATTGGTCTCTAAGTAACCATGGTAGGGCAAGCGCATGGTTCAATTGTACAGTCCTTTGAACCCACTATTTGAATGCGCAATAGTCTTGCGCGTTTGGCAATACATTGTCACTCATGTCGCCATTCATCAACGTTGTAAAGCCCTGGCTCGCCTTGCGATAGGCCTTCCTTCCTTGTAATGAAAGGTTGTACATAGTGGCAGGGGTGTACACTATAATAATATCTGAGGTTAAACGTCCGAAAACCACGATATGATTATGAGGGACGCCGTAGTGGAGGGCTCCGGAAATTTTACCACACAGCAGGCAGACTACTCCCAGTCGGAAAAGCGAGACAACAAAATACAGAGAAATTCTAAAACACTGAAGAATGGGCCAGAAAACGCTCCCTCCCCCCCCCCTCAATAAATGTCTCAAAAAGAAGGAAGTAGTCATTTGGCGGAAGCTGCAGACGGGAACCTTCTCGAACCCGTATAGACGTCAGACTCTGGAGTTTTGCAGACACGTAGCGCCACCTGTCGGAGCAGTTTTGGGTATGCAAAGTCCGGCTCCCTTGCACAGTTTGCTGTGCAACCGGGTGCAACTAGCGAGTTGGAAATAACAATTAACCTAAATATTTGGTGTGTTGGCGCATTGAACACTCAGAAAAAAGAGCTACGAATGTATCTCCGCTAGTCGGACGCGCAACCGAACCGCCATTAAGTGCGTGCCAGAACGACGGCGAAAACAAGAGCAGACGCAACAGCTCCGCGCGCTACGAATAAACGCTTCAGTCGAAGCTACTGTTGCGTTGTGAATTGCCACGGACGTAAAGGACTTGTTTTACCGATTTCTGTAGCTGTTGCACGATGCCGAACGGCGAGAGCTCTGGATACGGGCCGTTGCGAACGTGCTGGGTAAGCGAATTACTCGCGTTCTCCACAGCCGGTCGCATGAGAAAGTGTGATAATGTGGGTCTCATGTTAGTGTTTTGAGTAACCTTGACGTAGAACCGTGGTAACCTTGACTATGAAGCTCAGCAGAGCCTCAGACCGCGGTGCGCGCCGTGCAGCAGCAGTTAAATGCAGACTGGTGAAGCGCACGCCGCGACCACCCATAATGTTAAGTTCTTAGCTGGTCGTCATCACACAGCATCGCGCACGTACGCATTGAAGGTTCAAAGTTCCGGCTAGCAAATGCTAACACGTGCGTCATACAAGTAAATAGCAAAATTTTTGTCGTGACCACCGTCAGGTTTTTCTTATCCGTGGTCTCCGCGACTGCCTGCCGGAGCTATCTCGGAGGCCACGGTTTTGCCTTTCGTTGTACACCGAGAAAGTCGACACGCACGTATCTCCATTTGCAGTATATACAAACGGAAGACAACCGTCAACAGTACATTCGAGGATGCGTAATAACACAGTTCAACGCACAGGAAGCGAGAGATGGTTGGAGAATGCAACTGCAAAGGCGAAAATCGCCGGGACCATTCATGCCTGATAAAGCGAGCTTTGTACCACTGATCGTAAGAAACATTGCTCGTGTACGCACTTCATCGCGGTGACATTATGTATATGCACATATTTAACGCATTTAGGCGTTGCACAACGCACGTCGGAGTGCCTCGAACTCGATGTCACGCGATGCTCGCTTGCCCTTGCGAGTTGCAGCACGACGAAATGGCTGAAACATCTTTTGCATTGTAGCCGCAGTTCACTTTGATGAGCTTCCTACTTTTCTGAAGCGAGGGTGGATTGACGGAAGAAGCTTTCCAGGTCCTTCATTTTCAGGAAACAGCCCTCAACCCGAGCGAAAGAGGGGGGGGTTCTATACGCACATTCGCTTGCGGATGGCTCTCTTAGCACTACCCAGTTATGGCCAGGGCGGCGATCAGAGCGCTGGTGGCGGCGTTTTTCGCAGCGCCGCCTGGGCAGAGTCTGACGTCTATACCCTAAGCAAACGGCATCCTGAGGGGCACTCTTCCAAATGCAAAAACTGTGAAGGCATAGCGACCCCATATCACATGATCTAGGCCTCTCCAGCGCTAAACGGTCTAAATGGGTATGAAGAGTCATGGGACTCCTCCCTCCACAGCCAGGAAGAAAAAGACCAAAAACAAGCCATCCGTCAAGCTCAGGCCGACGCCAGAAGCCAACTGGTTCCGGCCGACGTCTAGGGGGGAAGTAGAAAGTGAAAAGGGGAGCTGCGTCCCACCCCTATCATCCATACTCACTTACCGGTGCAAATAATGTGCTTTATCTCTCTTTCCGGAAATTTCGACCATCGGTGTTCTTTTTAACATGCACTGACATCCCACAGTACCCGGGCCTCCAGCGTTTCGCCGCCATCGAAATGCGACCGCCGCGATCGAACCCACGACCTTCGGGTCAGCAGCCGAGCACCGTAACCACTACACCACCGCGGCGTACTGCAAGGGTGTGCATAGTAGGTGAAAAGGAACCATGGCAGCAATTAGCAGTCTGCGCATAAAACAGCGAAAAAACGGCGTCTTCAAAGAAACAGTAAACCGCGCAGATGTGACAGAAAGTACTGTGCGTCCTTTACGTGCTTTTGTATTGTCCATTTCTCAATAGGCAGCTTAAAGGCATGTAAAGATAAGCTTCGTGTATTCATTCTTCGCCAAGGTTTTCAGGTGACAAAATCGGTGTTTTGTGTTGTCTCGCTTTGTTCGTGCATCGTATTTGAACGGCTTTCTTTTTTTTTAGGTTAGCCCCGACAGACTAGCTCAACTTTTGGTAGCTCTAAGGAGTCTTTATTCTTGTCAATTACCGAGACCGGATGCCTAGACGTATTCGCACACAAAGCACAAAGACTCAACACCATTTCTTACGCTCTAAGAAAAAAGGGAGTCAAAAGCGGATAAAAAGACCGTGATTCCCTTCGGGTCGTCACTTGAACCCTTTTGGAAGGTAGAGGCAGAGGAAAAAGTCCCCCCCACCTCCCCGAAGGGAATCGTGAGGAAATGCGAAGGCATTTCTTGCGCTGACACCGACTTCTGCCATCGCCCAGCCAGCGAACGGTCGAGAGTGAGGCGCGAGCGGACGGGAGAGTGGGGCGCAGGGAGGAGAGAGAGCGAACGGCGAGAGAAGGAGCGGCGAAGCACTGCACCTACCCTCTCCTACACTCTCTCGCACCACATGCTCCGGTTGCTAGGGGCGAGGATAAGCGCGCGCGCCCGCAGCTGTTGCTATGGGAGAGGGAGTGAGAGCGGAGAGATAACACCTGCCGGCGCGCGGACACCTCCTCAACCTATCATCCTCCTCCTCCTCCGCGGTCAACGCCGGACAACGCCGCCTGACATAGCCGGACTAAGAAATGCATTCGCATTTAAAAGAGTTAGCATTTTTAAGGGAGTCAGAACACTCTCCGGAGGGCGCCTTTCGATTGGCTCCCGGGATGAAGGCGCGGCCAGCGCGGCGTCGTTGTGGCGGGCCCGCGAGCCCCGACGCCAACCTGTCGCCGCCGGTGAGGCGCCTCCGCCACCTCCACTGCCTGCTCTCTCCCTCTCCTCCGTCTTTTGGAATGCGCTGCCTTGGTTGTGCTGGTCGCTAGTCGCGTGTCTTGTAGTTTTCAGTTCGAGCGTTCGAGCGGACGTGCGTATCTTCGGTGGCTGCACGCCAGGCTCCGTGCTCGAAGTGACGCTTGGAGTGAGGAGTATTTTTGGAACAGCGGACGCGGACAACGTGCGCCTGTTAACGGTGAGTGTACTGGTTTCGTATGTACGAATTACACAGCTTTAGCTGGGCGTCTGCAGCAGCTCTGCGGAAGTAGGCTGGCAGCCATTTCCAACGGTAGCCTGCGTCCGCTGTGCTTTTGCAGATGCCCAATTAAAACTGTTACTTAACGAGCTGAGACCGCTATGCGCGTTGTTGTGCAAGTGACTGCAATCCCGTATCAAGGGCCATTATTTTCTGATCGCACATTCTGTCTGCACTGATGAAGATGCTCGATATCATTTTGAGGTGCGCTTTAGTCTACGTCATAATAACATTTCCATCGATACTCGATTGTGCAGCGGCTTCCGCGCGTGTAAACATGAAAGAAAAAAAAAGAAAAAAATTGGCCGCATATCTGCGTGCTTCGCTGCAAATGTCGTCGAAAGACGATAGTCTTGTGCCGACTGCACTGCATGAGCGGCATGAGTACCACACACTGTAAAAAAAGATCGAGTAAGAAGGGTGCTTTTTGTCACACAATAATCGTCATCTGGCTTGCCTGCGCTTCCTTTCTTGAAAACTCGGCGCTGGCCACTTTCCTATCAAGAATGCTATGTGACGCTGATAACGCGCATGTCGTTCGTGGCCTGAAAGCGCCGGGCGCGCGGCGATAATGCAAGGAAAGGAACACAAGATAGATTACGATTATTGTGTGACAAAAAGCCCTCGATCTTTTTACAGTGCAATTTAATAGCTGGGCTAGCCGCTGGGCTCGTTTTTCGGACGTTTTCCGGGCACGCTTAGACGGACGCCGGCGTTTCTCCGCTGAAATTTGGTCGTCGGTCTGTTCTCTGCGTTCTCTGATCATGTCTTGTAGAGTGGGTCGTATTTCATCAAGCGGCCATATATGTTTTGCCTTGCCTGAGACAGCGCTCTTCTACGATGAATCAGCCGCATCTGGCTGGCATTGATAAAACAGAAGAGGACGCCATCTACAGCGCTACCGGGGAACATCGGCTTGTGTTGAACTATGCTGCTGCCAGGTGGCAGCACCACAGCGTCGAAGTTAAATCACTGGGCGGAGACTTGTTCTGTACACAGCGGCGCATTTTCAGCGCCGCGTAATAAACACTAGGCATCTTTATAATTGCGTATCTATAGATTTTGTTTTAAAGGAACACTGTGAATAGCACTAAGGTATTGATGTTGTGCCTCAGGTATGCGTATTATTTGATTTTTAATTGCCCACGCTCACGCGTATGAACACATGCCCTTCGGTCAAGATTGGAGGTCGTAAGGCAGGGGGTTAAACTTTGGCCAGCTAGCTGAATCGTGCGACGTGCCGACAAACAGAGAAACAGACAGACAGACAGACAGACAGACCAAAATTTCTCCGTTTAGGTATCCCAAGAAAGACTATCGTCTTTAAAAAAATCCTCTGTGTACAGGACACATAGACGCACTGTATATAATGGCTTTTGTTGTTGGCGTAAAGACGGTAGTTGTGAGGTGCAGATATAGTATGATGCTCTCAGCACGTACGCGGTAGTCGCTTAAATGTTTAGGACTCGCCCCGCCGATAACGGGAAAAGCTCTAGACTTTCAACGGCGCGCGTTGTTGCGGCCGCCGCCGTGCGCACTTTTCCCTCGTCTCTGTTTGCTCTTTTCGTGCTTTGCCTACATCTGCGATGACGTTCGGAGTTATAACAAAATGGAGTGAGTATACGTTACTGTGGGAGCTATACGTTAATTATTGCATACGCCATGTCTGAGCTACTTTAGGAAAGTTGTTTTACACGATAACGGCAAAAAACACGGTTCCTAACCATGCCTCTTTGCATTTGTTGTTTTGTTGTGAGCCTTCATTATGCCTGTGTAAATCACTTATTGTGTAGGTATTGCAAACTCTTACTATGATTCCGTTTTCTCATTACGATTTCACGTTCTTTTTTTCAGGTACCATTTTTCATGGCTGCTCACGCTGAACAGGAGCGACAACATAGCAAGTCACAAGCCTGATTCCTCCAGCCTTCACGACTTTTCGATTCTTAATCATAAGGAATAAATGTGGAAACATGATACCGATATCTGCTGTTTATTTTGCACGACATGACGCTATGCACATCACACTCACACATTTTGGTTTGGTTATACTCACACAAGCATGTAAACGAGGAATACCTCAACTGCTTCAACTTTGCTGGAAATGGTGTGTTGTTTTGAGTTTTATTAAAATAATGCTAAAATTGAACTATACTTTTTTTTTTCAGTCGCTGGGCACAACTGCAAGTATTAATGGAGTTGCTTAAAATGAATACTTCACTATTTCCAGCAGTAGTCGTGCAAAAGTAGAGCATGGGTCAATTTTGTAGCTTAAAATGGCCGTAGAGTCGCTTGACGCTTCGGTGGGTGTCAACTGACCCGCGTAGGAGCGTCACCGGCAAGGGTCGTCTGACTCCCTCAGAAGTGGTAGTGCGATCCTTCGCATAAGAGTCCTCCCACTCTTCTTAAGAGGGTCCAGGGACTCTACTGAGCACGCCCACTCTGACCCACCAAGAGAGTCACCGTGACTCTTCAAAGAGAGTCGTATACGTGGCAAGTCAGAACTCTCCGAAAAGAGTCAGGTATAATCTTTTTTTTCTTAGAGTGTACTGTTACACCCAGAACGTTCCCGGCTATCTTTGCTCGTGCTTTATGCTCGTAACTAGGCCGCCGTCGTGTCAACCTTTCTTGGCGTGACTTGACGCCTTTCGATCTTCGATATCGCTTATTAGTCGCATTTCTGTGACGTGGTACGTGGCGCTGTGCTCGCCTCGCAACTACGAAAACTTCAGATGGGCTGGTGACCATTTTAAGTCCGGTACCAGCCATCCATCAATCAATTTTACGCTCCCCGTCGAGAAGGAAAAGCAGCAGTCGAGAAGAACAGAAACTTTCTTTTTCCAAACGGAAACTTCGAAGGTTCTTGCCGTTAAACAGACATATGTAGAATCAGTAGAAGTTATACGTTAAGAATAATCTCCGTGGGGGGCACTGTGTGTAGAAAATTGTTCAACGCCTGAACTGCTGTAATTTTACTTTAGTTACATTTCTAACTAGTTCATTTTTTCCCACTACCAATTCCCGAACGCTTGGTTGGCGCAAACCTCTTATCGAACACTAACATTACTTCTAGATCTTTTTTTTTCACGTATTCGGAACTACTCTTACGAGGTCAGTTACAAAACTGCGCCAATTTCTTATACTTGTAGCGCACAAAAAGTTCACGCCAATTTCTTGTTTGATAAAAAATGTTTTGGGAAGCAATCTATTTGTGCCGTCGTTCTTGCCATCAACATAAAAATGGCGGCACAACTAAAGCTCTTCAACTGGCTCATTGCCACGAAACAACCTTTGAAGTTTCCATGATCCACGAAAGCACAGGTCCACCGCGGCACAAATATTTGCAGAAAGTTTTCCTCGTACACAAAGCAGTTTAAATAAGAACAGCACAGCAGAATCTTTTACAAGGCTGCGCTTGCGTTAAGTCGATATTCAAGACGGTGGATTTAATAAGACGTGCTTGTATAGAAAGCGTCTGTGTCAACGAAACCCAAGATTTTCATTCAAACGAACACACTTTTCTTCGGAGTTTTGCGAAGTGAAAGCGACGAAGGAACTCGTTGGTACGGAACGAAGTTTTGATATACAGACGGATTTCACGCTCGTGTGTTCATTTATATCGGAACTGAGAGTGACACCTCAGTGCGGAACTCCTGAGTGGTGCCGTATTGTCATTAGAAGCTGTACCAGGCCCGCCTTAGCAGAAAATGACCGAAGTTCTTTACAAGATTCTTCGCATTCCGAAACGACACTTATCTAACGAACTCAAGGCCGCGTAGAGTAATATGATAGGCAGTGTTTCGCCGCCCACCGCCGATGCAGGACAATGGCAAGGACGGCTCTTCAGCGAGTGCTCCACTGAAAATGAGGCGCCTTTTCTCTGTGATCTGCCTCCTCTAAAGCGGTCTCGTTTTCGTCCGGTTCCGCTTTTTTTGTTTTTTTCTTTCATAAAATAGTTCTCACACGATTGTGCGGTATGTTGAAGTGAGGACAGGGAGACGTGGGAACAATATGACTCGAAATTTGCATTTCAGATGAGCTGAGCTCTTTCATGACCAAGTGCCCTTTCTGACGATGCCATTCCAGTGAACAAAGGCGTGAGGTTGCTAAATGGACGGCAATGTTTCTTTTTTTTTTCCTCGACAAAACGATGTAGTGCACAGTCGCGCCTTGAATGAAAATTTTGCGATTGCGAAGTGCGAGGTCTTCTTTGGGAGCACAAAAATGACAAATCTTTAGGTGCCTTGTAACGCATTATGAATACCAGACTTGCGGAGCACTGTACTAGTTAGATGGAGAGCTTCCACTCACAAAACTTCTCTATTAGGAACGGAACTTGCGAAATTGAGTTATGGACAGGATACGAGCGAGGAAGAAAGGTAACAAACAAAGAGCCCTGTCGGTCTTATTTTCCTTTTTATGTGTGCCTGTGCCGTGCCAATAGTGCTCCTTCATGAGCCTAAAATAATTGTTAATTTAAACTGTCGTTCCCTTCTCTAATTTAACCCGTGGCCTGGATACCCACAATGCTAATTCGGAGTAACCTGCCACACCTTCTTATAAGTATCACTTAGATTTCATCAGTTTTACATGCGCAATGAAGCTTGACTAAACAAATGTTCATGTCTTAACGCAGGCGCTCACAACCATATGTCGGCAAAAAAAATTCCCCATCTCCCGCTAAAGGGAACCATGTGTGGATGCGAAGCAGCGGGGAGATAATTAGCTTGAGCGGGAGGAACGTCACCGCTCTCATTTCACGGCAGTGGTCCGGGCGCTCATCGCGGCGCTGCGCAGGAGAGAGAATGAGGCGCGCGCGCTCCGTCATTTTCATACCGCGGAACTACCGTGGCGCCCCCAGCGGAGTATGCAGCTGTCACACCACCTGTCGTTCGCGTCGCTCCGTAGAGGATTCCTAGAGGAAAGGACGTGGGGGGACCGTAGGAGAGGAGAGAGAGGGGACGTGCATGCGCTGTGGGGGGTGTGGGAGGCGTGAGCCGCTCCGTAGAGTAGATGATTCCAAGAGGAGAGAGGACGCGCATGCGCTGTGGGGATGTGGGACGCCGGAGCCGCTCCGTAGAGTAGAGTATTCCTAGAGGAGAGAGGACGTGCATGCGCCGCTCCTTAGAGTAGATGATTCCTAGAGTAGAGGAAGGGGGTGAGCGTAGGAGAGCACAGGGGAGGGGACGCGCATGCGCTGTGGGGGGTGTGGGACGCTCCGTAGAGTAGATGATTCCTAGAGGAGAGAAAGGGGGTGAGCGTAGGAGAGAGATGGGGAGGGCACGCGCATGCGCTCTGGTGGTGTGGGACGCGGGAAGGGGGGGGACGGACTAAGCCCCCCTCCAAACACATGCAAGCAAGATTAAGGAATGTGGTCAACCTGGGCGACAGACACCACCTGCCTAGCCATTGCTAAGCAGCCTCTCTGTGCTCTCGGCCATGACTCAAGGAATGGGGTCAACCTGGGCGACAAACACCACCTGCCTAGCCATTGCTAAGCAGCCTCTCTCTGCTCTCGGCCATGACTCTGATGACTGTGTTAGGGTTGACGGCCTTCATATTACTACAGTGTTCTGGTTCGCATAATTGGTGCTTCCCTACTTCATGAGAGTGGCTGGACGCGGGACGCGGGACGGACGAGGGAGGGACGCGGGAGGGACGGACATAGCCCCGAGCATAAGATGCTTCGCATCTAAAAGGTGTAGCTCACGCAAGAACTATTTTGCGTGAGCTACACCTCACACAAAATAGTTCGGGACAAACAAGAACTATTTTTTTCCGTTTGTCCCGGGCGGCGGTCAGGACCTTTGCCTCGGATTCGGTCTCGGCGGAGGCGGCCTCCCTGCTTTGCGCCAGGAGCGTCGGCCCCCCACGTCCTCACTTGGTTCTCCGCCCACATGGGGCCTAGGGTCTCCCCTGTCGTTCCCAACCCCAACGACCTGGCCCACGTCCGCTCGCGTGAACCTTCCCACCTTGCCAGGCAAATGGTGCGGACGCAGGGCTCCGGAAAGGTTCACTCCAAACACTCAACGAGGTCACGAAGCAGTATAAGCTCAGCAGGAGGGTGTATCCCTCGCCTCACGCCAAGATCTCCAGGCCTGAGTGTTCCACCCTTCGCGTGTTGCAAACTGGGTCCTATACCAGCCTAGTCAGGGTCAGCAGATACGCGGACTCCTACGAGCCCGATTGTAGGGATTGCGGAGATCGCTTCTGCACTTTAGAGCACATGCTCTGGCGGTGTCTCGCGTTACCGGACAACGATCGTCTCACCACGGAAGCAGAGGGGAAGACGGCGCTCAAGAGCTCCGACCTCGCCGCTCAGCTACGGGGCGTCCAGAGGGCGCGCGACGCGGTCAGGCACAGCCTGCCCGTCCCGACGTGGGAGCTGCCCGCGTTGGCTCCTCCCCCGTAAGGGAGCTTTCAGAGTCGTCCCTCAGGACCACAATCAAGTTCATTGTCTGTCTGTCTGTCTGTCTGTCTGTCTGTCTGTCTGTCTGTCTGTCTGTCTGTCTGTCTGTCTGTCTGTCTGTCTGTCTGTCTGGGGCACACTCACCGCGAGAGTCGCGAACATTCTCCTCAACCGAACTCACCTGGACACCCA
>JALIZH010024940.1:0-78595 GCA_030522465.1 Rhipicephalus appendiculatus | reverse complement strand
GTCAGATATAGTAATGATATGTGGGCCTTTACGTCTCAAAACCAGGATATGATTATGAGTAGAGGCCGGATTTTTAGGCACCAAAAATCGTGTTTTAGGCGCCAAAAATAGGCAGGAAAAACACAGTTTTAGGTCCCCAAAATCCTAAATATAGGCACAATAAATTTTTACAAAAACTCAAATTTTCGAATAAGGACGTGTGCGACCTGGTCCAGGACAGGAAAGTAAACAAATGTCATATTTTATGATGGTACAAAGGCTTTAATGATTTAACATAGCCATGCAATGGTCCCTTTTCGGGCACGGTTTCCAGAACACGATCTCTCCTTTTATTGTCCAGGAATGGTAAGTTAAGTGTCCACCATCGAATGAACACGCTCCTGGGTCTGTTTCTATTCGGCATGGCTGGGAAGGGCAGCACAGGATTAAATAGCCAGACCGCTAAAAGGACAGAAGGGTCTGTTAGCCTCGTATTGGCCGGGTCTAATAGCGCAGGGTCGATTTCTCCTCTTTGTGCGCACACCATAAAGGGCCCCTTATCAGGTTTGACCGTTTCGAGCTAGAAGTGTATTGCATGCACCGCACGCTAACGATTACGTCTGCCAAGATTTGCAACGCTACGCTCCCCGGAAGGAGGTGAAATGTCAGACTGAACGCCGCTTGCCCTTGATCACACGGGCGCGCGCACCAATGTGGGGGGAGGTGAAGTTCAACAAGGAATGGTCCTGCGTATGTCACAGTAGTACATGAAACTGCGAGAATTATTCGAGGCTACATGTGTAATTTGGGCAATCTGTTGCTTGAATAGAAGAATTAAAGTTAATAGAAATATTAAAACATACAAACGGAATGTGTGCGCGTTTTTCTTTAGTTTTTTTTTTCTTTGAATCGAGAGCGATGCGAGACTTAGCTGCCTATATTTCTTTTGTGTTCGTGTTCTCGCCGTTCCCGCGTCGTGCCGGCGGTAGCCCTGACAACGCTTAGCATATTTTTGGTGCATCGTCCCTTACAGCAGTTTCAGCGGTGTGACGCGCTGTGTCGTGGTAGGGATACAGGATCCATGCCAGCCTCTCCAAACGCATAGACGAATCCATCCCACAGAAAGAGGTACAGAGTACACTATAGAGCGAACGTCGAAACGATACAACACCGCTTGTGCGCACGACCTGGCTTGGGCATGTCATGTGCACATAGTGTAATCTTGCGTGCGCATGGCGTGTTGATGCGTCAACGTCGTGTGATCTTCCCGCTCCGAGTTTCTCTGATACCGAAGAGGGCAGGGAAGGAATTTGGCTTGCGAGTGGCAAAGGTTTCAAGCACACCTACCGGCATCATGCTTTCGCTGCTCATAATGAACCAATTAAAAAGTTCTTGTGGTACAAAGCTCTTCATTGGGCACGCAAACACTTCCAGTATCCGACTAAAATTTCTCATGTGACCTGGTGAAGCGCCCTTTAAGAGTAAATTACAAACGAAACAAAAGCCATGTGCACATCTGATTTTTTACCTACTTTCTACTTTCCCCCTGACGCCACTCCATGCTTTCGCATTCGTTCTCCATATTCGTGCTGCTGCGCACAGGCCCCTCCTCTTTCCTGCCCCCCACTACGCCCAAGTCTTCAAGGAGGTGCTTCCATTCCATGGGAACACTGGACTGGAAAACCGGCGGTGAAAGCCGCCCACCACGTCCTCGGCCATAGACGCCACTCTCCTCTTCTTCCCCCTCGCCTCTTCCCGCCTTTATTTTCCTCTCCCCATTCCACAGTACACGCTGGGACGTGCTCCCATTTAGGGTTGCAGAAATAGCGTCTTTTCCTCTCCCCTGCTCCAACCGCTCGCGCCATGTCAGTGCAGTGGGGTAAGGTGGCCGGCGCGTCCCATTTCACTGCTGCTACCGGTTGCTTCCCGGATGTTTGTTGAACTAGGGAACTAGGTTGTTGCACCCCATAAAGTTCCGAAACGTCAATTTTGCCTGGTAAGATGAATTACGGTCTCAAACTGTACTCGAAAGCAAAATTTGAGGCTTAAATAGCGTTCATATAGGCACCAATTTTGAAAATAGGCATTTATGGGCACTTATAGACATTTAGGCTCAAACCCCAAAAATAGGCATTTATAGGCACTATAAAAACACTATAAAAGCCGTCCTAAACCCCTAATTCATGCTCATATATCAAAGTGGAACGATAGGAACGCAAGGAACAAAATAGGCGTTTGCCTAAAATCCGGTCTCTAATTATGAGAGACGCCGTAGTGGATGGCCCCGGAAATTTCGACCGTATGGTGTTTTTAACGTCCACTGACATCGCACATTGCACGGGCCTCTAGCCTTTCGTCTCCATCAAAATGCCACCGCCGCTGCGGAAACTGAGCCCGCGACCTTCGTGTCATCGACCTAGCGCCATAACCACTGCTCCAACGTGGTGTACTGTGTCAGATAGCGAAACCACGTTGTTTCTGCGCGACCTCTGCAACGCTGCAGTGCTTGCCTCGGCTCATTTCATTAGCCACAGGCATCTCTACAACCTTCACAATGGCGTGTTTCATACCTTTTTGAAAAAACCGAGGCATGGACATGTGCATATGCGGCGTGCGCCAAGAGAAACAAAAAGACTGGTCGCACGTTTCAACTGCATACAAGTAGTGCGGTTTGGGTTATTTAATACTCTTTTATTGCCCACTGGTTGCATATTTAAATTACCAATGTCTGTTCTCGCCGTTCCTGGGTAGATATTGTCACGTGGTCGTGACGTCGACGAAGGCAGCAGGCGACGTGTTCAAGGTGAAACTGTTTATTTTGGCCGAATTTGTGGCCGAGAAACGGAAAGTTAGTTGATAGCAATACACACGGTATGCACTGATAGCGGTGAACAGAGCGTCGGTCGTCGATCAACTGACAAGCGGTGAAGCGCGTCGGCATTTATACGCGTGTCATCGAATATTCCAGCCTTATCACTGGTTGTCGCGAAAGCTCTGGAATAAGCTCGCGTGTTCGCGTCTTGCGCGCAATCTTAACAGAACGATCAACAATAATCGCAAACTTCTAGAAAAATGAGGCGCGGTTTGCGCTGAGCATTGCTTACAGTCTTTGTGGGCGTAAACCGAATACAGCAAAAGTATAATACGAAACGCGCGTGGCAATGCCCCCCTCTGAAAAAGCATCGCCCCGATGCTTAAAACAGAACACGATGGGGGGGGGGGGGGGATTCATGCAACAATAAATAACAACAATAAAGCAAGCAAATACAGTAAAATATAAGCACAAGCAAGAAAGTACAATAATAAAGTAAAAATTGCAGTCCTCAGGTTCACTAGCGCGCGTAATACGGCTTCAGGCGCACGACATGGACGACTTCAGGTCGCGCACGGCGCCGCTGAGAGTTCGTAAAGCCGTCAGGGACAACCTCGTAGTCGAGTGCGCCGAGACGTCGAAGTACCCTGTAGGGTCCGAAGTATCGTCGAAGAAGCTTCTCGCTAAGCCCCTGCCGGCGAACTGGCGTCCAGACCCATACACGGTCACCGGGTTGGTGTTCCATGTGGGGCCGTCGAAGGTTGTAGCGACGGCTGTCGGTCTTTTGCTGGCTCTGGATGCGCAGACGGGCGAGTTGTCTGGCTTCTTCGGCGCGCTGAAGGTACACGGTGACGTCGACGTTTTCCTCGTCGGAGACACTGGGCAACAAGGCGTCGAGCGTCGTTGCCGGGGTCCTTCCGTAGACCAATACATACGGCGTCATCTGCGTCGTTTCTTGTACCGCCGTGTTGTATGCAAAGGTTACATACGGAATGATGGCACCCGACGTCTCGTGCTCGACGTCGACGTACATGGCCAGCATTTCGGCGATGGTCTTATTTAGACGCTCAGTGAGGCCATTGGTCTGTGGGTGGTAGGCGGTGGTCCGGCGGTGACTCGTTTGGCTGCACCTCAGGATCGCCTGAGTTAGGTCCGCTGCAAAGGCCGTACCTCTGTCGGTAATGATGACCTCTGGGGCGCCATGATGCAGTACGATGTTCTCGACGAAGAACTTTGCTACCTCGGCGGCACTGCCCTTGGGCAGGGCCCTTGTCTCGGCGTAGCGGGTGAGGTAGTCAGTAGCTACGACGATCCACTTGTTTCCAGAATTCGACGTCGGGAACGGCCCCAGTAAGTCCATGCCGATTTGCTGGAACGGCCAGCGAGGTGGCTCGATGGGTTGCAGAAGTCCGGCTGGCCTAGTCGGTGGTGTCTTCCGTCGCTGACAATCTCGGCAAGTCCTCACGTAGTGGGTGACGTCGGCAGTGAGGCGAGGCCAGTAGTACTTTTCTTGTATCCTTGCCAGCGTACGGGAAAATCCAAGGTGTCCAGCCGTCGGGTCGTCATGCAAAGCATGCAGAACTTCTGGTCGTAATGCCGAAGGTACTACGAGGAGGGAGTCGGCTCGAAGTGGCGAGAAGTTTTTCTTTAGGAGAACGCCGTTGCGCATGAAAAACGACTCCAGTCCTCGTCTGAATTCCTTTGGAGCCACGGTGGCTTTGCCCTCGAGGTATTCCATAAGGCCCTTGAGTTCCGGATCGGCGCGCTGTCGCTCGGCGAAGTCGTCGGCACTTAAAGTTCCCAAGAAGTAGTCACCATCCTCGTCGTCCTGCGGTGGTGGGTCAACGGGGGCACGGGACAGGCAGTCGGCGTCAGAGTGCTTTCGTCCGGACTTGTAAACGACGGTAATATCGAATTCCTGAAGTCTCAGACTGCATCGTGCGAGACGATCTGAAGGGTCCTTCAAGTTAGCTAGCCAGCACAAGGCGTGGTTGTCGCTCACAACTTTGAAGGGCCTTCCATAGAGATAGGGGCGAAACTTTGACGTAGCCCAGATAATGGAAAGGCACTCTTTTTCTGTTGTGGAATAGTTGCCTTCTGCTTTGGAGAGCGACCGGCTAGCATAACTGATAACCCTTTCTTCTCCGTTAGTCTTCTGCACAAGAACGGCGCCGAGTCCTACGCTGCTTGCGTCGGTGTGGATTTCCGTCTCGGCGTATTCGTCGAAATGCGCAATTATCGGATGCGTCTGCAGGCGTCGTTTAAGTTCCTGAAATGCTTGAACTTGCGCCGTTTCCCACCGGAAGTCGACGTCAGTCTTCGTGAGCTGCGTTAGTGGCTCGGCGATCATTGAAAAGTCATTGACGAAGCGTCTGTAATAGGCGCACAGGCCGACAAATCGGCGAACGGCCTTCTTGTCGGTGGATGGCGGGAAGGCAGCGATGGCAGCTGTTTTTTGCGGGTCTGGGCGCACTCTAGTCTTGCTGATCACGTGACCCAAAAATAGGAGCTCCTCGTACGCGAAGCGGCACTTTGGGGCTTCAGGGTGAGTCCGGAGCTCTTGATTGCTTGAAGTACGGATTCAGGACGCTCGAGGTGTTCGTCGAAATTCGAGGAAACAACAACGACGTCGTCCAAGTAAATGAGGCAAGTTTGCCTCTTCAAGCCAGCCAGTACTGTGTCCATAACCCGTTGGAAAGTCGCAGGCGTCGAGCAAATACCGAACGGCATGACCTTGAACAAACCGTCTGGTGTAATGAAGGCAGTCTTTTCTCGGTCTCTCTCGTCGACTTCAATTTGCCAGTAGCCCGTCTTGAGGTCCATCGAGGAAAAGTACTTCGCGTTGTGGAGTCGATCTAGGGCGTCCTCTATTCGTGGGAGAGGGTACACGTCCTTCTTCGTGATTTTGTTCAGGCAACGATAATCGACGCAGAAACGTAGGGTCCCATCTTTCTTATTCACTAACACCACAGGTGACGCCCCCGGACTCTTTGAAGGTTGGATGATGTCGTCGCGAAGCATTTCGTCGACTTGTTATTTTATTTCCTCGCGTTCTCGCACCGAAAGTCTGTACGGGCTCTGACGAAGTGGCCTGGCACTTTCTTCGGTTATGATATGATGTTTTGCGACTGGGTTCTGTCGAACTCTTGACGACGATGAAAAGAAGTCCTTGTATTGCAGGAGCAGGGTTTTGAGCTTTTCTAGCTGATGCGTCGAAAGGCACGCGTTAACATCGAAGGCTAGTTGATGATCTTCGTTCGTCGTAGCAGCTTCGATAGACTTCGGCGAGCGTGGAAGCGTTGCTGGCTTCCACAATTTCTTCGATATAGGCAACCGTCGTGCCTTTGCTCATGTGCTTGTACTCGTTGCTGAAGTTCGTGAGCTTCACTGATGTTTTCCCTCCTCGCAGCTCGGCTATTCCTCTGGCAAAGCAAATCTCGCGGTTGATCAACAGGTGCTGGTCGCCTTCAACGACGCCTTGAAGGTCTATTGATTTTTGAGTGCCGACGGAAATGCTGACGCTGGAGCAGCGGGGAATGGCGACTTGGTCTTCGAGCACATTCAAGGCGTGCTTTCCTGACGGCGTGTGGGGCGGTAGTGCTTTTTCTGCGGATAGCGTTATCGACTTGGATCTCAGATCGATGACTGCTCCGTGAAGGCCTAGGAAGTCCATACCAAGGATGACATCTCTCGAGCAGCGCTGTAGGACGACGAAAATCGCGGGATAAATCCGGTTGTTAATGGAGACTCTCGCTGTGCAGATTCCTGCCGGCGTTACTAGGTGGCCTCCGGCTGTCCGGATTTCAGGGCCTTTCCAAGCAGTCCTCACTTTCTTCAACTTCGCGGCGAACGGCCCACTGATGACGGAATAGTCGGCTCCAGTATCGACGAGAGCTGTCACGCTGTAGCCGTAGATAAGCACGTCGAGGTCACTAGTTCGTCGTCTCGCGTTGCGGTTAGGTCGAGGCGTCGGGTCACGGCTGCGTCGGTTTGTTCCGCTGGTTCCACGTTGCGTCGTCATGTCTTCTTCGGGCTGCGAAGTTTCCACGTCAGGGCCCCGTTCGTCTTGCGACGGGTTCTTTAGATTTCTTTGCGGCGGCATCGTCGTCGGCGGCGGAGGATCTTCGGTAGTTCGTCGTAGAGCAACGGCACCTCCATCGGTTGCTGCCCTTAGTTTTCCGGGTAAGGGCTAGGAGATCGGCCCCGAGCAGGGCCGACGTACTGCCTGCGGTGCGGCGACATGTAACGTCCGGGCGAAGGCGATCGGGAAGATCGTCGGGGCGTCCACTGGGCTCCTGCGAGGTAGTCTACGATGTCGCTTGGTCTTTCACCACGCTGTGGACACGGCTCGTCGCTATCTCCTGGATATCTCCAACCCATTGGACTTACCTCCACTTCCTTCAAGCGCTGATACCCGCCGGCAACAGGTACTGTTGCGGCAGGTACAGACAGGAACAATTCTTACCCCCTTCCTCGTGCAGCGTTTTCGCAGATATAAAGACCCGGGAACCCCGAATATTGGCGTCTGCAGCCACTGCAACACCCGAGCGGACCTGAAGCACCTCATCTGGGACTGCCCGCTGTACGCTGGACCCAGGCAACGGGCCATTGCCACAATCCCACCAGAATGGCGTCCGACTTCATTCCAGGCCTGGGCACAACCCGGGCGCACCACCGCCGCCGCCGCCAACGGGCTGTGGCAGTCCCTGCTCGAGTACCTGGACGACCCCAAGGCTCCAGCTATTGGCACCAAGCTCCGTCTCGGGCGTGAGAGCCACAACGTCAACTCCCAAGGCGCTTGTTAAGACTGCTTTTGCCTGTACCCCCTCCCCCTCTTTCTTTTTTTCTGTTTTTCTTTTTTTAATCCCGTCTCTCCCCCTACATTCACCGCAGCCCCCCAAGGGCATAAATGTGAATAAAGACGTGTCAACAACAACGTCGATGGCGAAACCACGCAGCCCCATCTGTCGGTACTGGCAGCGGCGGTATATGTGACCAGCTTCTCCGCAATGGTAGCAGTGTGGGCGGTGGCCAAACGTCGGTCTTCCTCGCTGTGTAACGCTGGCCAACAGGCGGGCGGTATGGTGTCGGTGGCGGCGGCGGCGGCGGTGCTGTTTGTCATCGGAACTGCGGCGGTGCGGCGCCTTCGCGTGGGCGCGGAGGGGGAGCGTTACGACGCGCTGCAGCAGCGTAGCTCATCGCTTGTGGCTCAGGCTGCGCTGGTTCGTGTGCTCCCAGATACTGATGGATTTCTTGGCGCACGGCGTCGGCGATCGGCTCCACGTGAGGCTGAGGGGATGGCAACAATTTGCGCAGCTCCTCCGAACGATCGCTCTGATGGTCTCGCGCAGGTAGTCGGTATGCAGCGCTTGAGCCTCCCCGTAGGTCATCGAAGGAATGCGGATGTTGTACTGGCTGGTACGCAATCAAGCGCCTTTTCAATCGTCATTGCCTCGGGGAGCGATTCGGGGACCGTCTTGGGCGGGTTGCGGACAAGTCCTGCGAAGAGTTCTTGTTTCACACCCCACATTAGCAGGCGGACTTTTTAGTCTGCGGGCATGTCAGCGTCGGCCTGGCGGAAAAGTCGCGTGATCTCTTCCGTGAAGATGTTCATGTTTTCGTTGGGTAGCTGCACCCGGGTCTCGAGGAATGAAGCCGCCCTTTCCTTTCGGACGACGCTCGTGAACGTGTCTAGGAACGCGCTGCGGAAGAGGTCCCAGGTTTCGAGTGAGGATGCCCGATTTTCTAACGAGGTCTGTGCCGCGTCTTCCAGGTAGAAGTAGGCGTGGCGCAGCTTGTCTTCGGCATTCCAGTGGTTGAAGGCGGCGACACGGTCGTATATTTCAAGCCAAGTTTCCGGGTCTTCCCGCGATCAGCCGCGGAAAGTTGGTGGTTCCCTGGGTTGCTGAAGCACGATTGATGCAGGCGGCATATGGGCTGTCATCGTCGGTGTGGTTGAAGTCAAAGTCTTGGTTTGCCTCGTGGTTTCCGGTAGCAGCCCGTGCTCTGGCTCTAGTCCTGGCTGTAGTCCCTTCTGCCTGCGGCTAGTTCGACGATCAGGGTTGTCCTTTGCGTCGTCTTCTTCGCGGCTTGGGCTAGGGTCAGCGCCTCGCGGCGGCGTCCGAAGCATGGACGACGCAGCACCTCCACCAGATGTCACGTGGTCGTGACGTCGACGAAGGCAGCAGGTGACTTGTCCAAAATGAAACTGTTTATTTTGGCCGAACTTGTGGCCGAGAAACGGGAAGTTAGTTTACAGCAATACAAAAGGTATGCACTGATAGCGGCAAACAGAGCGTCGGCCGTCGATCAACTGACAAGCGGTGAAGCGCGTCGTCATTTATACGCGTGTCATCGAATATTCCAGCCTTATCACTGGTTGTCGCGAAAGGTCTGGAATAAGCTCGCGTGTTCGCGTCTTGCGCGCAATCTCAACACAACGATCAACAATAATCGCGAAGCTTCTAGAAAAATGAGGCGCGGTTTGCGCTGAGCATTGCTTACAGTCTTTATGGGCGTAAACCGAACACAGCAAAAGTATAATCCGAAACGCACGTGACACAATATAAACTGTCAGTAACCTGTGGCGCATACCCGAATACCGCGGCCCGGGGTATACGGGTATGTGCCGCACGTGCCTGGTGGAAAGGGTTTGACGACGTATGCGACGGTATTTTCAAGTTATTCATGTCATGACCCACCAAAACTTGCTCGTCAAACTCGCGCTTACCCTCCCACACTAATTTTTGGTCTACCCCAAGTTAAGGAGACGATCACGAGAGCATCCAGACGTAGATAGATAGATAGATAGATAGATAGATAGATAGATAGATAGATAGATAGATAGATAGATAGATAGATAGATAGATAGATAGATAGATAGATAGATAGATAGATAGAAACGCTCAAAGTGCCTGAAGTACGCCGGCAGGCGACGACGGTTAGTCGGCCAGGAGCGCCTGCTCTTTAGCGGCTGCCTCTGCCCGCCCCCGTCACCCAGACCTGCTCGTTAGGGTCGGAGCTGAGTAGTGTGGCCTCCCAGTTCTGCGTCGTAGTAATATTTGCAAGCCCTGCGGGCTACGATGCACACGTATTCTTGGACAGCCCCAAAGTATGTGAAAAAGGTTAGTACAAATGTTACCAAGGATCCTGGACATGAAAGGCTCTAGCCAAGGACGGCTTTGCTGTTGAAAGAGGTGAAGAGATTACACTAACATTGAGCTTACTCTAGCTCGCCCACTGTTGATGAGCTGACACATGTCATTGACGATGCCTCGACGTGTTTTTAAAGAACTGATTTGGGAAAAGAAGTGGTTGACCAGTAGACAGAACTGACAATTCACTGCACATGACGTGTGCGCATACAATAGAGACATTTTGAACAGCAGTATACGAGACATCTAGGAAGTGCAGGACGTCATGGTACCAATTCTGGAAAAAAAAGGAAGTAAGTAATCATTTTTGTCAAATATGTGTAAGCTTTCTTAATTGCTATTTTTGCAATCAAAAATAAATAAATGAATTCATTTTTTTTCTTGTGCGAACGGTGCATAGTCGTTTAAGGCGCTGCTCAAATGATAGTCGATTGCAGGAGCTGAATTTACATTTCCATTGTGCGCTATGTCCTAGCTGTCATCCTCACTCTTAACATGGGTGCCGGACAACACTAGCCCTTTTTGGCTACATAGCTCCACAACCATGTCAAGGAAGTAGCTACAGGTTCACATTGAAATCTTTAACATGTCAAACAGTGGCCAACTCTAATTAACTCCGGTCATATTTATTGAGTGCGCTCATTTAATGTCCCGTTAAAAATATATGTACTTTTCAAAACTCCATGCCATGCTTCAGGTCTGTTATCTAGAAACATAATTATTTGCAGGAGTACACCTAAATGGGCTGGTTGATACATGATTAAAAGCAGAGAACAAACAGCACAACACACAGGGCATTGAAAGAACGACAGTAGTTGTTAGTTCAGCACCCTGTCTGCCATTATTTCACCGTGCCGTGTTTGGCGCTGTTTGTTGCCGTCTTAGTTATCATTTTTGATTTGTTTGTGGTTCAGCCTGACAAACAAAACAAATTGTTTGCACCAATGCAATAGTGCTGCCCTCTTTCTGAACAGTGTGCGTTCACATATCATACCATTAATTTATTGAGAAAATTGATTGAATAGAGCTAAAACAAAATTTTCAGCAGCTTTACAAATTCCATATCATGTTTCATAAAACCCCGACCGAAATTTTCTTATGAACATGTATTCATTCTGCTACTCCCATCATCAAACATAATTTATTCAGGGTAGTGACACGGCAACGATGCTTCAGGTGACCACTACGTGGAATGTCTCTTTTAATGAAGGGACGTGTGTTTTCCCACAGTTTCCTCTTTCAGAACCTTTAAAATATCTCTCACTGCAAGCAAGCGGTATGCGTAACCTTTTGTTTCAGCACTACTGTAGCTTTACCTGTCATTGCTATGCAGAAGTTTTCTTATATACAACAATCTATACTGAGTGCGAAAAGAAGTGCTGCTAAATATGCACTACTAATGGCCCATTGCTAGCAAGTTATATGTGATGCTCTATGCCATGGGTCTCAAACACGCGGGCCGCATGGGCATTTCGCTTGTAGCCCGGCCCGCGCATAACTCTTTATGCCATAATTTTATATTTTCTTAATAAGTGACTTCATGATTGTTGGATTTCGCCTAATGGTACTTGCATTATTTTCTCACCTATTGCAATTAATTAATAAAACTGTGTTCGGGTTGCAGGTTTGAAGGTTGCATTCGAAGGTTGCAGGTTCGGTTCCTGCCGCCGGCAAGTTAGCTTGTGGTCCACATTGGTTTCTTCTCATTTATGTCATCATTACTACAAATAACACCCCCTATACTTTCCTTGGCCTTATTGTCAGTTAGTTCTTATTAATATTGTGTTTAACAAAGAAAAGCAAATCCTTGAGATCCCCCTTTTATTCTTTGTTCTGGTAAGTTAAAAATACGTGAATGGTCTGAAATATTCGTTTTTTTTATGACGCATCCCATGTGTTCCACATAACCGTGGAACACAAGGACTTCATTTCAGAAGCGACATCCACATTTTAGTCATTCTGGAGATCGGTATCGGGATGTTTCTCAAATCCTGACCTGAAATTCATTTCAAAAATGGCCCTCATATAGGATATGGGAAAGGCCTTATCTCAAATGGCAACGTTAGCTGATATTCTGTTCATCCCCCTCCCCGCTCCAACGTTTTCTCTCACGACCCTTGACGGAATACATTTCGTGACTGCAGCTTGCTAGACGAGGCCCGTTTGAGACCCCTGCTCTATGTAATGTTTGACAGATAGTTAAAGTGCAGTATATGTATCCCGTCACGGGCACTACTCAAGAAATTTGAAACCAACACATTTCCTCTAAACTGGGTAAGAGTGAAATCAGCGCAAACGACAAGGGAACAGAATAGAGGATGCTAATTTCCAACAATTTATTTCTTTGGCGAGCCTTCATATTATTTTTATTTATACTCTGTTACAACAGCAATGCGCGGAACAAAATGATCTTGCAAGAAATTCATCACGTGAACAAACCTAAGTGCGTCTTTTCTTTATCAGTGACCGCGACAGAGGGGGTACTGACAAAATCATCCTTTAAAGAAATAATCTTTTTTTGTCTTGTGTTGCCGTCTGCGCTGACCGCAGTGTTGTGTCAACACGCCCAACCCTGCAGTTACTAGATATCTTATGAAACAAGAAACAATCATTTGTGCACCCAATTTTGTACTGCTTCGACATAACGTACACTATCACTGCTTTTCAGTATAAGGCTCGCACATTTGTCCTTCTGGTAAACTTGCAAACTATTTATGGTGGCGCACGAGGTTGAGGAACCCAACTTGTTACTACCACGACGATTGAGCTTCTTGCAACTTGGTGGGGGTAGCTTGCAAGCCACTGACTTTTGTTTTTTCCATATGTCTGAGAAAAAAAAATCCAGTCATGAGAAAAAGAAAAATTACGCCATCTTTCGCTAAACGGAACCATGTGTAGATGTGAAGCAGCGGGCGCTAACGCTTACACTGGCGGCGGCGTTGACGCTGGCGCTCATCGCAGCGTTGCGCAGGAGAGAAAACTGGGGAGGCGCAAAGCACGCAGTGATGAAGTGGTGTTTCCTACTGGAGCATGCCAATAGCTGCTAATGGGCAATGAGAGACAGAAGACTCCGACTGGACACAGAGACCCGCAGTCCGCTTTTAGTTAACGCGCACGCTGCGAATTTTTATTGTTCAACAACGCACAGGAGAAATCTCCCACCGGCACCACCTGGCAGGTCAAAATCCAGTGCCATATATACGGGGTGGCCAGTGAACGGTTGTGCAGCGCGAGCAGTCGGTTTTTCAACCAAGAAACTCGCTAGCAGACGCTGCCTGCATCGGCGTCGCGAGGCGAGAGAGGGGGGCAGCGTAGGAGAGGAGAGAGAGGGGGGACGCGCATGCGCAGTGGGAGTGTGGACGCCGCGGGCAGGGGATGCCTAGAGGAGAGAGGGGGAGCGTAGGAGGGTAGAGAGGGAGGGGACGCGCATGCGCAGTGAGGGTGTGGTCACCGCGGGGAGGGAGGCTTAGAGGAGAGAGAGGGGGGAGAGGAGGTTTTTTTTAAAATTTTTTTAATGGGTTTGCGCATGCGCAGTAAGGGAGGCCAGGCGGCACACCACCACCACCACCACCAGATTAAGCTTCGCCATAAGATGCTTCACATCTAAAAGTAAGTCATAAATGGAGAAAGGAAAACTGGCTCAGTTCGTATAGTGTTCACAACTATACCTTGCGAGGATCTTGGCCTATGAGTTTTCTTTTCGTGATGACACATTCTCTGCTACCGATGTAGGCCAAAAGATAAAGCTTTAAGGGTTTGCTGGTATGAGCTGCTTCTTTACGCTGTTTTGGAAAGTGAAAAAAAACAGTCACGATTACAATGCTAAAAGGCTCAACGGATTTTTAATGCATGCCTAAGAAAAATATATGTGAGGACACTGCATGACAACAACAGAATGCACATCACATTACTTTGTTTGTGCATTAGTTTCAGTAGTGTCCTCCAGTGGACAGCGCCTAGCCAAGCATCAATTAGGAAATTGCCCAAATGCATGAACTATATAGTATATCCTAATGAAATATGTATGACTGTAAATGTATGAAAATGTATAAATGTGTATACATATTGTAAGTTGTTTCTTCTTTAATGTAGCTTCTTCTTATGCTTCATTTATTGTGATTTTTCTGTAACACCCCCCAACTCAATGCTCCTCTGGGGCCTGTAGGGTAACAGGAATAAACAAATAAATAAGTTCATTTGGCCTTACCATGCACAAAATTTTTTAAGCATTTATTGCCGCGGACTCATTTGTGCCGAAACAGGTAAAACGTATGCTGTGATACGTGTAACAATATTTAGCAGTAAATATATTTTCTGCAAATATGAAAGCGAAGTAAACAATTATAAAATGTCCTTGGAATCTACAACCTGTGCATCTGACCAGCTGGATAAGACGCGAAACATGGCATGACAAAAACCGTACGTAGCGCACGAAAAAAAAAAAAAACCCAGAAAGCTCTGTTCAAAAAGCAAACCAGGGCATCTTTACTCACCTGTGCACACGGCCACATAGTGCATATGGGTTATTTCGTTTTTGGTCTCGGAGCGCTTTGCCGGTGTTGAATTTTTACGCTGGCAGCTGTGCAGCCCGTAAAGCGCCACGGCTTACATGATTCGAAGTCTTTAAACGCGCTCGATCTGTGGCAGTGGCACATAAAGTCTCATAAAAAAGAACTCTCATTGCTTTACCATCATCTAAAACGGAGCTGAGTAATGCTGATAAAAGAAAACGACCGCCGTACAATGGGAATGAAATAAGCGACCGAAACGCAGGCCGTGTCAACGGGCTGCTGCTTTTCGAACGTCAATGCAATTTCAAAACTTGGCCTCAAACAATCAAATTCTTGTGTTACTATTTGCAGTAACACAAAAATCAATCTCCACTTAATTTATAATAAATTACATGGTAACTAAGCGTCTAACCATCCTTGGAATTATTTTAATTAATGTAAAATTTTTTGGGCACGTTGAGAGCACCTAAAGAGGAAGCCTTTTTGTCTTTATTCTGTCAATTTCTTCATTCACATGATACTTCAGTGACCTCGAAGAAACAAGAAATAGTTACTCCTTCACTAGAGATGGCCGCATGGCGAGTACTAGGAATAGGCGGTGTACAGATGATGCCATGAGCGCAGAAATTTCCCATGTAGATGAATACCATGAAGTGTATTGAGAGATGCGTGGACGATATACATCGTTAGCTACAATACGTTCTTCATTCATACAAGCTTTGGAAAAGACCTATTCTGCTGACAGGGGCAAAAACAGAAATCCGAACTGACAAGTGACAACACCGGCGCCACTGCCATCAAACCTATTTCTGCGTACAGCAATAAAACCTGGTGGACTAACCTTTGAGTCGTAAATACCACTATTAAGATATAACTCAGTGACGTCACTGACACACGGCATCAGCAATAACAGACAATAAGTATGGAACATTTTTTTACAGTATTACGAGGGTTATTGTTCTATCTGCAGAGATTATCAAAACCCCTAGAATGAGTTCATGACTTCACCCAGGTGGAATGGCTGCGTGAGGTGGGATTCGAAGATACATTGACAGAAGAATGAGGGCCAGCTGGTTGAATCAATACTTTCACCTGTACTTGAGCTGGCATCCCTGCTATGACGGACCTTGTCAAGGAAGGCAAGATAATATTACCAACTTCACCACAGAACATCTGTTATAAAATAAAACTGATGCATGCCCGATTTTCTTCCCTATAAATCTAGGCCTTGCAAATTAATCTTCTTTAATGAAGAAACTTCGGCTTTTGAGTTTCGAGATATTCTTTGTAACCGCAATGTTAACGTTTGTGGGAGCCACGCCCATCGCCAGCCAGCTATCAAGGTGGCATGTGCTGCGCACTGGCGATGCGCGTGGCCCACTTTCTTGCCACAAAAGTAGCTGCTGACGCGCTGCCGGGGCAGTCGGCGAGGGACGCGCAGCAAGTACTGTCAGCACAGTGCGCGTGTGTGTTGTATGGGCCCCGTCGCGGAGAGGGCTAGCAAGGTACACGTAAACTGGTAGAGTAACTTCCATAGAAGCCCATGTATCCAGTAGCTGGCGGCTCGTTGCCACCCTCGCCATCTATGGAGGGGACAACTAACGTATGGAGGGGACAACTAATAGCAAACAAATAATAAAAAATAAAATATGACGTCCCAACCGGAAGCGACGTCGTGCATTTGCCCTACATGGCGCGAAATTGAATTTTTTTAATTGCTGACCTTTTACATGCCTTTTGATTAATACGCGATTTCATTGCGCCTTTATGGCTCGCCAATTGCGTGCGCGAGAGAAAAGGAAGACCAACAAGAAAGATTCAGGAAGCAAGGTTGTTTTTTTAGCCAAATAGTGTATTTGATATATTGTGGGCATTTATAAGGTACTTCTTCATCACCTGTGCATGCTCATCATCACATCGTGTGCTTCATCTTCATCGCTTATGGGGACACATCTAGATACTGGTCTGTGCCTCTGATGTGACTGGTTCGCCACGTCTTCAAGGAGCAATAAAGGCGTGTAACGTTCTACGTCACAAGTGGTAGAGGAACACCAAAAATATTGCAGATGAATAAATTGTCACACAACTGTTCACGAGCACAATAGCACAATAGTTCAGAAACTCACGCTGCCCAATCGTGGAAAACCACTGCAGCGAGACAGCAGCCTTGAAATTATCACTTTGACAACCTTAGAGTACAGAGTTTCTTTGCTGAGCGTGTCGCATTCACCGTCACGAAAGGCGAGGGCACGCCGGCCGTGCGCCAGCGAAGGCAGTCGGCAGTCACAGGAGCGGCTATCTACACATTCTATGTGCTAGCTCAACTCTGAAATGTCACGCCAGTATACAGCACATAAGCAAATAAATGATCTACGGAAGGTACGGACAAAACCACCACGCAAATGTGAGCGATGCCTCGTTGACCCGGCAAAGCGCCGGACTAAACACAAGCCCAGATAGCAGACTGCCTGCATACGCCCCCCCCCCCCCCCATTTATGGCGCTAAAGCGAAAAATGAGGCAACCAACTATTTATCCAAGTGTAAGATAAACCTAAAGTAAATTTCTAGTTTACATTGGCATATATAAAATTATGAGTATTCGAAAAAAAGTTCTTTTGAGTTTCTGGTTTTCTTTATTTGTCCCCTCCTCACCCAGTCGCGGTGCCATCGTACGGCGGGCTTTGATGTCTGTGGCAATAGGTTTTCGACCACTTTTCGTTGCAAGTTTCACAACCGATATGATTTGACCATGGGGCTAGTGCGTGATTGTGGGCTCTCCACGAGTTTGTTGTTTTCAGTATAACTTTTAACGTTCAGTTCTTTTAATAAATGTTCTCCCTTGCTCAATCATGAACCGGCGGCTTCGTTGATTCTCGGGGCAGACGGCTCGAACCCCTTGAAGACTTAGAATAGGGCACACGTACTATCCGCGTCAAATGAAACCCGAACAGCGGCAAACATTCGCAGTGGTATAGTGCGCGCCGTCCATTTAGCACTATGGACAGGCGCGCATGTATGCGAAGTGCTGCCGAACCGGATGCGCGCGCCTGTCAGTGGTGATAACTGGACGGCGCGCACTATATCACTGCGAATGCTTGCCGCTGTTCGGATTTCATTTGACGCGGATAGTACAGCACACATGCGCACCCTTTGTTTCGTGTTGACCCGCCCAGATGCGATAGATGTGGTGCACCACTAACAGTGTTGCATTCACTTGCCTATACTCTCACAATGCAAAGAACTTGAGCCGAAAAAGGATTTCGCATAACCACACCAGCAGCAAATTGTACTTCATCCTTCAATGGTGATAAATAGGGAACCTCTCTTTAAACAGGAATCGCTATAACAGTTTTCAAATATGTACATGGTTTTAACTTCATATATCTAGGTAATAGGTAGCACGGCCTCTCAACAGAGGGTGCTGCTGCGCCTTCCTAGCAGCCCTTGGACTCACGCGAATTGACGAGGCATTCGTGCTAATTCCACATTCGCACACTTTTATCACGACGCGCACCCGCCGCTCATTCTCATCACGCACACTCACGTCTGTCTCGCGATTATAAAAACTATGTGCTTTTATGCACTTTAGTGCGCATAATTTGAGGCTCTCATACAGCCGCTTAGCACCATCAATGTTCACATGACATATCATGTGCGAACGCTTTTTGGGCATCAGTGGCCCTTGCGCCATAAAGCACCACATGTCTTCATTTCAAGGTTGAAGTAGGCGTTGATAGAAACACGTCTTTATGCTATGGTATTTAATTATTAACTCGCAGGAAAGGTCTATTTAGGCTAGATAGGAACTTAGGAAAACAACGTTGAGGATGGAATTGAACTTAGTAGCACAAGATTTATTTCCATCCTCGACAGATTTAGGTCACTAGTTGCCCTTCACTGAATTCCATGGACAAATAAATATTTATTTGTTCAGTACAGATGACTATATTGAAAGCAGTTGCTGTTTTTGTTGTGCAGATGATGCCAGGGGCGTAGAAATCGTCCCCGCAGATGAATCTCAAATAATAACCTTACATACGGAATTTGCATTAGCATCAAGTTCATGGAGGGGTCAGTGAAGTGGACTATGCATAACGCCAACTACCAATTGATCATTTAAATCAATTTTGCACCAGACCTATTCTGTTGACAGAGGCGGAGCCAGAAAACAGACATCCGAACGGATAAACGATGGATTACCGCCGCCAGTGTCATCAACCCGATCTCCGCGCACGGCAATAAAACCAGGTGCAGTAACCTCGGAGCCGTAAAAACGACCGTGTAGCCATAACTCAGCGTTGCCAGTAACAAAAGTGTAATAACAGCAATAATAGCAGCAATAACAAACACCAAGCCTGCATCCTTTTTAACATTCCAGGAGTGTTAATGCTGTGAATGTAGAGCCTATAAAATATCTAGAATGAGGTCATGCAGTCGATGAAGTGAGAGTCGAAGATACAGATAAACAGGAACGAGAGCCAGCTGGTTGATACGATACTTTCACCTATGTGTTTGAACTGCTATCCCTGCAATAACTACCCTTGTCAAATAATGCATCTTGGTGTTGTTATATCTACGACAGAACCGCTACTAAGAAAAAAAAAACTGATGCCGGCGAGATCTTCTTTCGAAGTACTTGAAGGATGCTTCAGGTTCGCCTTCAAAAGTAGAACGCGATAGCTGAATCGTGCTTTGTTCGCATCGCCTTCTCAATCCATAGCCTGGCTCGCATCTCGGTGACCCGCAGTGGTAGGCTAGTGGTTATAGTGTTCGACTGCTCACTCGAAGGTCGCAGGATCGAATCCCGGCCACGGCGGCCGTATTTTCGATGGAGGCGAAAATACCTGAGGCCCGTGTTCTTAACTTAGGTGCCCGTTAAGGAAAACCGGGTGGTCGAAATTTCCGGAGCCCTCCACTACGGCGTCTCTCATTGTGATGTGGTCGTTTTGGGACGTTAAACCGCAATTATTATTTTATTATTTTCGCATCTCGGTGGGCACCCCAACCGAGTCGCAAGGATAGGAACGTCTGTGCGCATGTAAACTGGCAGTTTCAAACTATCGCACGATGGCTCCTGCAAGAACAGTTGCGAAGTGGCCAGTACGACAGAGTTCTTCGCTCTTAGAATTGACGAATACCCGCTACGCGTCCGTATGGCAACACGCGCACCTGCGCAGCTGCACACATTGTCGATGTTGGATTACGAAAGCACCCAGACGTAGGCGGATAGATAGATAGATAGATAGATAGATAGATAGATAGATAGATAGATAGATAGATAGATAGATAGATAGATAGATAGATAGATAGATAGATAGATACGCAAAAGCGCTTGCAGTACGCAAAGAAATGCTTCGCATTTAATATGTCTGGCTCGTCATGGCATGAATAACGTGAAAATCTCCTCGCGTACGTCGTCAAACCCATTCCTCCAGACCAGGGCTGGGCAAAGATACTTTGAGATTGTATCGCGATACGATACAAGATACTCGGGCAAGAAGTATTGGAGATACAGATACAAGATACTTCCGGAATGAATGTATCCGATACGATACTTCCCAATTGTATCTTAAGATACTTCGATACATTTGTAAATTTGCTATTATAGATGTATATAATGACGCTGCAAATCTCTATGTACAGAAGTGTTTGCTTGAGAATGTCTTATCTGCGACCAATGTACTGTACGCGGGAAAAAGCGTCGCAGGATATCACTGCTATTCACACTATTGCAACGTCTAGCTTGCTCACCTGCTTTTTTTGTAACACACACACACACAAACGAAAAGGCTTTACAGGGACCTAAAAATAAGGAAAATGAATATACCTGAGTCAAATAGCAAGGCAGTTCCGCAATAAAAAATGACAGTGGATAGGTATACAGGGCGTTTCACATAACTACAACCAGTTATTTAAAAAAGCAAGCGTTTAACCGCGAATTAATGAAACCAATAGCATATGATTTACCGTCATGTGGCACTCGTTATGGTATTTTTACATTGCGCTTTGTTGGTTGATTAACTATGGTCAATTATGCGACATTTTTAATATTTACTTTTGAGCAGAGTGCACTTCATCACATCATAGAATGCATTTAAAAACGACCAAGGCAATTATTTTTTGGCGGTGTGTATGCTGCGTGGTGAATATTTTCTGGCTTTTAAAGCAAGCATGTGAAATATCAAATAAAACCTCATGACTGCGCTCATGTGCAGAGCTCTTAAATGTGCTTCGAGCGAAACAACCGGCGCGCGGACCGTCAGCCTTTCGCTTCTCGGGGACGATGGTGTTTCTTTGCCGTGTGTGCGCTAGGAAATGTTGACGCTCTGTGGAGCCGATGCCTAAGCCGCGGCCGCTCATTTAATCGTGGCCCACTTGCCGGTTCTTTCGCTCGAAGCCCGTCTGAGAGCGCTGCAGCACAATAGAATGGGAGAGCAGCAATGTGGTTACGTTTCTCCTGCTTTCTTTAAACGCCGGAAAAATCCTTACGTAGCATGTACTTCTCCATAAAAAAAAAAATCAGATCTGTCGTTTTAGAATGCCCTCTAAAACGTAACGAAACGCACATGGCCCTAAAGTGAATAGCAGAATTGTTAAATCATTCATACTAGTTAAGAAATTAAGTGCAATATAAAACTACCCTAATGAGAGCAACATGGCGGTAAAAACCCCATCGTTGGTTTTATTAAGTTAAGGTTAGGCACTTTGAAATATTTCGTTTCAGTTACGTGGCACCCTTTAAAAACACGATACAGGCGACACCCCTAAAAGCTACGAATATAGAGCATGATATCGTCAACTTAGGTGTTAATGTCAGACAAGAAAAAACTCATTGCCCACGGAAAATACCACTAAAGGGTTCCTGGGTACGCTCGTTAGAAAACCGGAGTACTTGGTATTATGTTTCTCAAATCCCCTTCCGAACGCCTTTCAGATTTGTTATTATAATTACCATTATTATAACGTCAACTCAATTTCGCTATTTTATTAAATAGTCAGCAGAATTTTTGTTCCTGGAAGCACTAGGCACGCTCAGATTATTTTACCTTTGCCCTCAACATCACCTGGACAATAAACTCGCATGGAATGTAGATATGTAAACAGTAGCAATGACGCCGACGTTTAAAAATAAGAATAAATGAGAGAATGACTATAAAAAAGGAACAGAGGAGGATGCATATTACAGTTAACAAACGGGAAAAAAACTACACAAAGACCTAGATAATGTGTGTGATGCAAATGGAAGACAGCAAAGAGAGCACTTGTGCTACAATCAAGCTATCATTAAAAAGGCTTCTTGCCTAATTGAGCACGAAGAACGAAGATACAGTACGCCAAATATCATCTGTTACGTTAATGTTTGTTCTATGGTATATAGCATCGGTACCGGTGGTGCGACAGTTATTAGTATCTAATTTGCATTTATGTCAATCTCATAGTGTCCAAGTCAAGCTTACATCCACGAGATCTGTCAAATATCTCTGTGAAAGCAGCGAGACGCAAAGCAACCCCATTCATGCATTCTTGAAACTTCGCAACGAAGCACCACGCATGACAAACTTCGATAATAACACTATGGCAACATCTGAATTTGAGCGAAAGACGCCACATGCATGGGACTAGGAGCACAGTGCCGTGGCTACAAACAGGGTTCATGGCACCGACACAGCTAAAAAGAAAGAAAACGTCGAGAAACAAAAGGTGGGTTGCGCGTAGACGTTCGCGCGCTTGTTTTTATCGAGATGGCTCAAGCCCCATCACGTGACTCTGTTCCACCAATAGAGACGCATATAGCCCTTGTTTCCTATGCTCACTGGAACACTCTGGTGGAAAGACGAAGGAATGTCACTGTCGTCACCTTTATTGAGGTGGCTTAGTGGCAGCAGTGGCAGCGTGAGAAGCATATAGTTCAGCCAACGTTTGTTGTTTCACAGGGTGGCTTTTCTAAAGCAATATCTTGTATCTTAAGATACACGATACATTATTGAATGTATCGGAAAAAGATACAGATACTCGTTTTGCGAGGCGTATCGCGATACAGATACAAGATACCGAACGAGTATCTAAGATAGTATCTAAGATACATGTATCTTCGATACTGCCCAGCCCTGCTCCAGACATGTGTGGCGTATACCCGTATAACACGGGACGCGGTATGTGGGTATGCGCCACAGGTGATTGACAGTTTACATCTACCCAGGAACGGCGAGAACAGACATTGGTAATTTAAATGCGAGAGCATTAAGAAAAGTTAACACCGCACGCGTTAACCCGACGAAAGCAAAGTATAATAGTTGGGGTCCCAGCGGGAATCAAACCCAAGCATTCTGTGTGGCTATCAAGAATTCTACCACAGTGCCACGCCACGCCTCGGAACTGCTTTGGAAAAGACCCCATGCCAGCGTAACGTTGGTGAAACGTCACTTGTGGTTGCAGTGATGGCTGTGCAATTTTATAAAGATCACATGCACTCCTATGATACAGCCGTCACGTCGGGTTGACATCAATTGTAGTTAAGTGCAATCCACTAAGTTGGTCTACGTAGCACTATTCAGGGCTACCATCCTCGCAAGTACAAGCGCTAAAAATCAGCTTACCGCTTCTGGTGTTGGTAATAATCATGTTTTTGTTGGCACCGTTGTGCAACTGTAAACCACTGGTTATAAAAAACACATGTGTCTGTTCAACAATTGTCTGTGCGTGCAAGATTGGATACATGTCGTTAGTAATTTCATAACGTTTCGCTAAATAAAATTACTCCTTAATCACCTTCCTTTTGCATGATTGGCATAACATCGATTCTCATAGCACGTGGGATCTACCGCATGGTTCTGGAAACGCCTTAAAAAACACTGTACAAATGTCATGTAGTTGAAGGAATCTCCTTAACGCATGTAATATTGCTTGGCGGAATTGTATACTCGCTCCAGGGTTCAAAACTCGTGAATTGCGCGAACAGTGGTTGCTTTAAACGCCCAATCATTCCAAAGCGCTGAGACATAATTAATCATCATCAGCTGCAAAAGCATCAACTAAGTGAGCAGCTGCGTAGGTTCGCCTGTTGCCTTACGTACGCGTAGTGAGCCCTTCGCTGATTCGCAAAAGGAAGAATTTTGGCGTAGTGGGCATCTAACAACTGCACTTGCAGTAGGCATTCTAGGATAGTCTGAAACGGCCAATGTTACGCGCACAGTCGTTGATTTGCTTACGGCACAGTTGAGGCATCCACCGAGAACCGAACAGATGGGCACGGTGCCCAATTACGCTATCGCGTCCTTCTTATGAAGGCGAAGCTCAACCGTCCTTCCAATTTTTTGCACTCATCGGTAAGTGCCTGTGGGGCGGAAAACACTACCCTAACACCTGTTCTTTGAGCAATCTTTTAATTGCGGAGCACTTTAAGGAGCCAGGCTGTCGTATGCTGTCGTGTGTTGACATCGTCTCTTGGCGTAACGCTCTATGTTTAGCATAGCGAACGCGCGCTCCCGCCAAGGAGAAGTCTTCTTCCACGTGTTATTCGAGCGCCTTGATGATGATCACTTACCATCATCAGGAAAAAAGACAACCAGTGCGCTTGGCCTAATGTAGGCGAAACCATGAATAAAAATACAAAGAAAAAGAGGAAGCAAGTGCGAAATAGAAAGAGAGAGAAAAGGAAAAAATAGGGACAAAAAGAGAAAGAGCGAGAAAGAGAAAGAAATAGACAAAGAAAGAGGAAGAAATAAGTAGAAATAAAGACACAAAAAAATGATAGAAAAAACGGAAAAGGAGAAAAAGAAAGAAAGAGATGAGGAAAGAAGAAAGAAAACCGAAGAGAAACAAAGAAGGCTGCCCAGCTCCGCACATCCTTCAGGCTTGGCACCCCTAGTGCGAAGCTGTTTAATTTTTTACGCGATAGCGTTAAAGAGCTCGTTTCGCAGAAATTCCGGCGTCGGCGTCGATGTCGGTGTCGGCGTCGTTGGTTGTGAGCGAAAAATCATCATCTTGTCCGTGACCGAAAAATCGAGGAAAGATGCAAATAAAATAAATAATAGAAACCATCGTGAGAGCGCAACTAAACACGAAACACAAGAAGGAGAAACAGACGAGGAGTGCGCCTGTCCTCGTCTGTTTCTCCTTCTTGTGTGTCGTGTTTAGTTGCGCTCTCACGATGGTTTCTATGTCAAAGCACCAACTCGCCCAACAGTCAACTCTTCTAAATAATAGAAATTTCCGGGTCCGAATGAGGATCGAACCCAGGTCGTCTGCGCGGCAAGCAGTTGTTCTGCCACACAGCCTACGCTTCTGCTTAGGATTGCGTATAAAATAACTTCCTCTGCTTGAAATTGCAGTGAAAATAACTTTCATGCTTTGCAAACACACGCGTCCTGTATACAGGCGTCACAATACAACATGTAATATCGCAGTAATATTGCGTGGTACAAGCGTACATTGCCATCGGGCGTCAGAAGAGGTGAATATCATAACGACATTGTTGTTCAAAGCAGCGAACCCATTACAAAGGCACACACGTTACTGCGCGTACTCCCTTAAGACCACGTAGTGGGTGCATAGCAACTTCAAAAACATTTCCCGCGTATGGTTGCTCGTGGCTACAGGCATGATACTCATTACATGGTACGCACTAAGTGATTGAAGTACGCTCTAGGGACAGGATATCGCTATCGCGTTCAACTCTTAAAGGGGAAGCTTAAGGGTCCCCCCAATTTTTTAATGTGACGAGACTACTTGTGGATATACTAACAAAATAAATAAATAAATAAATAAATAAATAAATAAATAAATAAATAAATAATTGTGGATGAAAGGAATGACCTGCTTTGATTCCTTTTTTTTCTTTCTTGTCCATCCTCTCGAGAGGTGGGGGAGACCACTGGAGCCAGATGTCTTGAAATTCCTGATGACCTTCTCCGCTAGGGACATGATTAGGAGCCTCGATTGCCGACTTCTGAATGCTGCGGCAAGGGCCAGCGCCACAAGGCGTGCGCAAGCTCTCCGTACCACCTTCTGCACCCGTTAGCGCGACCTGCTACACTATTCTAGCAAGTTCGTATAGACCTGCTGTAGCACTCTTACTGCGATTGTCGAACAAAAACCGCTGAGCTATCGTCTGTGCATATTACCGTATAAGTTGAACCGAAACTGCTGTGATACTCCTTCACAGCTGCTTTAGTCGCTGCTTTTTTTGTTGCGCTCCTTAGTTCTTCGCCGTATTCTGGCTCAAGTAGCCACCATTGAATGAAGTCAACCATGCTGTGCTTTGGGTCGGTTTTTCGGCAGTTTGTTAAGTTGGGAAGTGAAGTACACAGATAGTGAAATTAATAAAAGCAACGGAAATGGCAGGGCTGTGCTCATTACGGGGCCACAATGACCGTCATGTTTTAAAAGCTTTTGAGGTCACCTTCCGCAGTATATTCAGCATTTTTCTGCTCAATGACGCAGGCTTAAAAATTATTTGTCTTTTGAAAAACTGTTTTACAGCTCTCACGTCTGGCACGCATGCGTACTGTGATACTTAAGCGTCGTTTGTTTTTGTTCTTTTGTGAGGCTCGTAACGACGCTTGCAGTCATGTTATACGCTTCGTGCTTGCACACATGCGGCTTGCTTACAGCAATACCAGCTGCACTAACGTGCACCGCGGCCACGCCGCCAGGCAGCTGGAACCCATCAATACTTTTTTACAATGCTATTTACAAAAAGATCCCCTCGCTGTTCCTCCCACTCGTTTCCAAACAAAGGCGGTCCGTCCGCCCTTCACCTGGTACCTTCGCCATCGAGCGTTGTACTGGTTCTTCTACTCTCAAGCTGAGTTACATATTATCAATCTAATATCTGGGATTTTCACGTCCCAAAATCGCGATATGATTATGAGAGACGATGTAGCGGAGGTCCCCGAAAATTTCGACCACCTGGTGTTCTTTAACTTGCACTGACATCGCGCTGTACACGGGCCTCAACCATTTCGCCCCCCACCGAAATGCAACCGCCGTGGGCAGAATTAATCCCACAACCTTGAGGTCAGCAGCCGACCAACGTAACCACAGTTCCACCCTGGATGACTTACACATTATCTTGATGAGCAGTGAAATCAATTTGTATTGTAGTTCCGCTGAGCGAAATTCATGAACGAGTAACGGAATAAGAGGACAGGGCAAGTGGTTGCTTCGTTACTCGTTCTTGCGTTTCGCTCAACGCAACTACATTACAGTGCCGTGCCAACTAGCCCAAATTGAAGCTTTTCTAAAAGCAAAATCACTCCCTTCTGACAGATTCGAGCGTCGAAACAGTTACATCGCTCTCAGGCTTGGCAATGGGGAAAGCAAGTTGAGCAGTAATAGTATACTTCACGCAACCAACGGGCGCTCGCGAATGCGCAATCGCCACAACGCTGCTCTGTAACTTCAGGTTTCGAACGGCAATGTCGTTTCGCTGCAGGAGATTCGCCTTAGGGGCAAGTGATCCGCTCGTCCCCTTGTTCTGCGCTAGTTCAGGCCCCTTTTGTCTGACATTCCTCGCCGGGTTCGAATGTGCGTAAGTGGTTGCTGCCGCTGCGGAGAGTAACAGGTTGACAGCTGCCCATAGCAGCGCTAAGAGTGGCTGTTAGCAAGCCCCGTCCAGTGTCATGGTTGGCTTAATTAAATTCAGGCGCCCAATGTAATTGACTGAGCAAGGGTAGATTGTTGGCCTTGTTGGTGTAACATGATCATAAAGTTAAGCGAGGCACTGAAGTGACGAGGACGGGACAGGGAGAACACAGACAAGCGCTAAAAGCGCTTGTGTGTGTTCTCCTTCTCCCGTCCTCGTCACTTCAGTGCGGCGCTGAACTTTATGATAATTGACTTAATCTCCCGCAGCGCTTGTCCCACGTTGGACGCCAAATACAAGGGTTATAATTAATTTGAGCAGACAAATCCGCACGTGCGAATCTGTCCATTTTTCGGAGTCGCACCGCGAGCTAGCGGAGGGGCCGCGCTGTCGCTAGAAGTTGCGCAGCAGCCCAAACAGCCGGAGCTGTGACCCCTATACTGCGGTTCACCTAGAGTCGCGACCACTGCGTGTTTCAGGTCATTAGGATAAGAGACGAGTCTTTCAACAGAGGGCATTAATTCACCTCAGATACAACGCTCTCAATAGCACATGAATGCACACGATACCACAGCAGCGGCGGAGCATCCTTAACTTGGTGTGTACCAAAATTGGTATGGGAGGAAAAAAGGGTTCGACGAATATGACTGTGTGGTCATGACATGAAAAAGTCAGTTTCGTCACTAGGGCGAAGCAATGAATGCGATAGCAACAAATTAGTTTGTCACACGAAGAACGACAAGCAGCTCAATACTTGCAACGTGCCGCCGGAGCTCAAAGAATGACGCTCGAAAAAGGACGCACAGGTATACTACACAGGACAAGCGTGAACTAACAACTGTTGCAGTTGTTACGTGTTTGTATTTGAGCAACGCGCTGCCAGTGTCCACAATGCAGAAGCCGACGCTGTTGTTGTTGTTGCCTCTGACATGGCTCATACCCACTCAGGGGGGATTGGCCAAGGATTGATTATATGACTTTTCGACGCTGTTTGATACTTCTTTTTCTTTTAAACGGCGGCACGTAGAATGACCCCTCTGCATCTCCTGCCACGCGGTGGCGTCTGAGGCCAAGTGTGCCCCGGTGTTCTTTTTTTAAAGGCGATAGTCTTTCTTGGGATACTTCAACGCAAAAATTTTGGTCTGTCTGTCTGTCTGCCTGTCTGTCCGTAACCCGATTCAGCTACTCGGCCAAAGTTTAACTACTTTCTGAACGCCCAGCCATCTTGAACTGGTGTTTGCGTTCATATTTGTGAACATATTCGATCAAAAAGCAAATACTACGCATTCCTGAGGCGCAACATTAATATGTAAGTGTCAGGACGTGTATTCTTTTATTAGAAAATTCATAGGTACGCAATTCTAAAGACCCTAGTGTTTTTTAGGCTGCGCTGAAAATGCGACGCTGCGCACGAACTGCGACGCTTTGCACGAAAAAGCCCTGTGCCGACGATAAGGCGCTGCCGCTTGCAGTGGCCTTTGGTCACGGTGTAATGTCCTTGGTTCGGCACAAGCTCATGTTTTTTCAATGGCCTCCATATCTCGCGCAGCGCCTCTTCTATTTTATCAATGCCAGCCAGATGCGGCCAATTCAACGTAGAGTAGGCGCTGTCTGAGGCAAGGCAAAATATAGTAGAACAGCCGGCACAAGAATATCGTCTTTCGACGACATTTGCAGCGAAGCACGCGGATACGCGGCCAATTTTTTTCCTTCTACATCATAAATGGTACAGAGGGGAGCCACTTTTTCGTGCGCATCTCAAGGGCAGTTTTCAATTTGAATGAAACTGTAAAAGCGTTGCGTGATAAAAAACACGCTCAACCTGTTCCGAGATCTGCGTACCGTGAGCGGCAAATGGTGCATATGAACAGCTTGCCGTTATAACGCTGGCACGAGCATGGCGTGTGGCTGTGTTGGCTAGCGCAGCAGGCTGAGCAGCGAGGGGTCGCTGGTTCGAATCGCCGGTCACGGTGGTTTTGGAACTTTTTTTTCTACTGATTTATTTTTCTTTATTCCTTTTTTATATATACATATACATATCCGGGACATGACGGCATCGACAGACGGCGACGGCGAAAATCATCCGAGAGTGTCCATATAATTGCTATCGCAATAATAACGTGATAATCCTGTCGCGTACGTCGTCAAACCCGTTCCCCCAGACATGTGTGGCACAAAACCCGTATACCCCGGCTTGAAGAAAACGGATATGTGCCACAGGTGATTGACAGTTTATATCCACCCAGGAACGGCGAGAAGAGACATGGTAATTTGAATGCGAGAGCGTTAAAAAAAACGACATCGGCAGCGTTGATCTAACGAATGCTAAGAATAAACATATGGGTCCTGGCGGGAATCTAAACCAGGAATTCTGCGTGGCAGTCAGATATTCTACCACACAGCCACACCTCTGGTTATGAAACTGCTTTGGAAGGAGACTCTATAGAGGCATAATGTCGGGTTAGCGACAATTGTGGTTACAGTGTTGGCTCTGCTTTTGTATAAGTCTAATACACATTACATTTTCATTCCCGCAATTCAGCAAGCTATATCCAAATGTTAACTGACTACAGAGGAATACGCTAACGAAACTTTCGTATGATATTCCTGTCATCGCACCGTAAAGGGCACTTCGTTTCGATAACAATGACGTCTCTGTCCTAACGTGAGCGCTGACGTTACGTCAGACCATAAGCTACTTTTTGAACGCAAGTAAACTGGACGTTCCTGGTAAGCGTACGATATACCCACAACTACACTTACACAAACACATCGATCCACATCGTAACGCTTAGATCAAAGCCGACAAATGAAGCATAGACAATTATATGCCGACTGTTTTCCATGAAACCAATTCCTGCAAGGCGTGTGATACGCACAATTTTCAACGGAACCCTTCTCGCCACTGCGAACGTAAACAACTAGTCCCCCCAAGACGAGCCGATATTCAGATACATGGATGCGGGAATCTCACAACGTCGAATACTTATATATAACTGAATTTCACATGAGGATCAAAAGAGTTGACTGTTGGGCGAGTTGGTGCTTTGACATAGAAACCATCGTGAGAGCGCAATAAACACGACACACAAGAAGAAGAAACAGACATGAGGACTGTGCCTTTATGGATGAGATTGAAGACTTCACTAATATAAGCTTCACCTTTTCCACTGCCCTAAACAGGGACCGGTTTCTAGAATTAATGGCATCGCGGCCTTCTTTTCATGCGTCGTAGTTCTTCGCTGTCGTCTGCCTCAATAAACGTTACTGACCTTGGTCCGTTAATCGTCATCAATGTTAGTATACAGCACTCAGTTAATATTTTGCCAGTTTTTTTAAAATTTGTAATTGAAAAAGAGAGCGACATTAGATACGATAAATGAAAACAACAGGGCCCTTCAGCAGAGTCAACGCGCGTCCAGTCCTCATTCCAGGACCAGAATGACCTTCGAGTTTCCTGTGCTTCTATCCGAAGGGCGTTGAATTTTATTTAGGTTACCCTCCATCACTACAGTTAGCGGTTTTTTTTTTTGTGTTTTTTCTAGTCAACCACGCATCCTTTTCCTTTTGAAAAGCTGCGTTCAAGCTGTGACGCCTGACACGCAGGCTTATACTCATAGGTGAGCGTTGTACGTTATTGCATTTTTTTTTGTGGCCCTCGTAACGATGCTTGCATTCGAGTATAAGGCGCGATATTTCGAGTCAGTGAGCAAGTGATCCATGCTAGCAGTCGTGGCTGCTAGTACGGCGGCAGTTAGGTTGCAACACTGCGCTTCACATTACACATTCGAGAATGGAGGAGAGCGGAGCACAATTTAGCGTATGTACCTTTGTTACCCAGTGCCCGTTGCAGCATCTTTATAAGTTGAGCTCCAAAGCGTGCAGCTTTTTTACGCTTAATCTGTGATTTTTACGCTAATTTGTGATTTCGAGCTGCTAACGTGGTAGAAATTTTGCCGCCGATGTGCCGGAGGTTACGAAATTACGCAGCGTATTCGTACTAACCATAATGTAATGTCATGTTTGTTCTCTTCAGCCAGGTATAAAAGATGACGATATTGTGATAAGTGGTTTCTCTGGGCACTTCCCGCAAGCTGATCATGTGGTCGAGCTCAAGGAAAAACTCTACGCGAACGTCGACTTCGTGACAAGCGATGAAGCTCGTTGGCCTAGAGGTAAGTCTGGACACGAGCTTAGGGAATTGTAGAACTTGATCCCGATGTAGTGGGTGTCTACACTCACTCGCTAAACATGTGTTTTCCTGGCGCAAAACTAAAACCAAGAGCTAAGTTGGAGGCTCTGTCGGGCCATATATATATATATATATATATATATATATATATATATATATATATATATATATATATATATATATATATATATATATATATATATATATATCATGCATAGGTCGGCAAAACTTGTGGACCTCACTCAGACTCACTCATGAAATATATTTTGCGCTCAGCGCTCACTCAGACTCAGACTCATCAAAATTTTCCTAAGCCGGACTCACTCGAACTCACACTCACCAAACTTTTCTTCAACCGGACTCACTGGGACTCAAACTCACCACAACATAACTCACCCGGACTCACTCAGACTCAGACTTGCGGCTCGATCTGAGTCTGAGTGAGTCCGAGTGAGTCGACTCATGAGTCCGTTTGCCTGCAATTAGCTTTTTCGACCATGGTGTATGTGCGAGTAGACGTGAGTAAAACCGTGAATCCTGGCAAGGCTGATATAATGCTGAAGATGAGCAGATAGGACCATAGGTCGGCAAAAGAAGATGTAACTCACTCAGACTCACTCAAGAAATATATCTTGCACTTTGGACTCACTCTGACTCAGACTCATCAAAATTTTCCTGAGCCGAACTCACTCGGACTCACTCACGAAAAATTTCTTCAACCGCGGACTCACTCGGACTCATACTCACCAAAATATTACTCACCCGGACTCACTCAGACTCAGACTCACGGCTCGATCTGAGTCGGAGTGAATCCGAGTGAGTCGACTCATGAGTGAGTTCGCCGACCTATGTATATATGTCACGGCCTTCTCTGACGAAGGCCGTGCCACGGCCGAAACGTGAGGCATAAAAGTATTGCTCTCTCGTACGTGTACCCGTATTTATATATACAGGGTGTCCCACTTATCACGCAGCATGATTTAAAAAAAAAGCGGGATGGTGTTACGCGAAGCAGGCCTTGTGCATATTATTCCCAGTATACTGTAGTAGCCGCTACTATTTTTTCGTTAATGTGAATTATTAATTAGTCATAATTAAATTCGTAACTCCAAAAAATACTCACCTAATTATCAAAATGTCAATGAGGCAAATGTGGGCATGTTGAAATGACATCTATCTGTGCTACTTTCAGCAACGTACTAATTGCATGCTGATTTTTTCCTTTCGGATTCGATTGTTGCTTCATGCACGGCCTCCAAGATTATGTGCCGGCGCGCGATCTCGGAGGCCATGCATGGAGGCCATGCATATATATATATATATATATATATATATATTGTAAAGGAAGAAGAGAGAACCAAGAGACAACGCCCGTACGCTGGGCCGGCTGTTCTTATTCTGCCCTCATCGTTCTCTTCATCGCGCTGGTCCAGCGCGAGAGCCAAAGCTCCGCTGCCGCTCGTTATCATTACACTCGGCCATGACTGCGAGCGCGCGAAGCTGCCGAAATTGTCTCTGGGGGGCGGCACTGGGAGTGCCGTGGTGGTCGGTCATGTGTGCGTCGCGACTTGTCGTGCTGAAATCCCAGGTACTCTGGTGGACGACCCTGGCTGTGTCGAGGTGGTCGTTGCAGGTCTCGTGCGCGCTGTGAATGAATGCGGTCACCTGCAGAATATGGAGCTAGCAGGTGGCACTGGCACATCGGGTGCACGTCATCGTGACGACTACCCTTTCGCAGCTGGGAAGACATGGCAGGGAATCCAGATTGCAGTACTGCGACTGCCCACACTGCGCGTGGACGTCTGTGCTGTTCGGGGCGCGTCCAGGTGTGACTAGACATCTGCGACATCGCTGGGGAGAGTTCATGTGCTGGCTTGAGAGGCAAGTCGTGCTCTTGCGGTATCGCTGATGTCGTACTGGTACTCAAGGTGGTGCTTCTTGCCAATGTGTCACGTGCAAGGAAGCCGACCTGGCCGGATGCCTTGTCATCAGGTGCAACCGTGAGCTGCACCGGCGGATCTTCGATGACATCGTCCTCAGGCGGGATAGCGACTTGAGACTCGTTTAGGGAGACGGTACTTGGCAAGTGGCGAGCATCCGCACACTCGGCCAATGACTGCGGTGATGGCCGCGGATGATGTGGCTCCTGATTGTGGGCCAAACCGGCAGTGGTGGCTTGTGCTTCGTCTCCGTCTGGTAGCGAGGGAGCTGACGTTGTCACACAGAAGGCCGACGCGTCTAAGCACGACGCGTCTGTCAAGGGGAATTGTGTTGCAAGTATCGACGCAGAGTCTGACACCTGTAGGGAGGAGTACACCTTGCGGCTAGTGTCGATGACTGCCGCAGGGCACTCTGGGAAGCTATCCGTGGAGTAGCTACAGGGCACAGCTGCACCGACGGGGCGCTGCGCCTCGCGAGATCGATCTCCGAGGGAGGGCAGGTTGCTGGACGCCCGAGCTGCACCGTCGAAGTGGTGTGGTTCGCAAATGTCATGCGTGGTAGAGACTCCATTGGCAGGCAGGGGGGTCGCAGGAATCGAAAAGTGGGCGAAAAAGGCTTGTGAACCTCGTACACCATTCAGACCAGGACCGCTGCCTGACGCCTTCGTAAGCATGCCATGCTTTGGCAGCATCGCGAAGGTGGTCGATGGCCACCCACCATTTCTGCTGGTCCGTCCAGGAATGGCGGTTTCCGAGCGAGTTGATGGTCGAAATCCACTCGAAGACGTCGTTCTGAAAGCCGCGGAACTGCGGTATTTGGCAGGCAGCCGGCGATGGTAAGATGGCAGGCGAAAATCCGTAGTGTGACCGCGCCAAGCAGCCCAGTTGCTCTGAAAGCTCCGTGAGGGAACGCCGGAGCGCGCGGCGGTTCTCGGGTGAGCTGGCCTCAAGTTTTTTCTGAGGCGGCCGTCGCCAACATGGCATTGATTGCGCACAGTGTTGGCAAGGCGGCAGGAGACAGCTGGGAGCTCGACGCTATCAAGGCTGTAGTCGCGACGCGGAGGTGCGCGATGGTATGCTGCAGCTCCGCGGCGCTGTCGGGTGATGTCGGGTTCCCAGGCAAGTGGCACCCGTGCGGTGTCGTGTCGTGACTTGGTACTGCGGCGTCGACGAAGCGAGGTTGAACCGCCGAGGAGGCCTGTACGCCGTCGAGGGACGGTGCTTGAAGCGCCGACAGGTTGCCAGGGACCGAGGAGGCATGTACGCCGTCCCTAGGCGAGAGGAGCCCGTGCACATTGTTGTCGCGATGTAGCACGTCGCCGGACAAGTTCCCCGGAACCACAATGGAGGCCTGGACGCCGTCCGCTCGTGGTGGGATCGATACTTGCGGCGGTGGTCGACTTGCGGGTTCCATCATCGAGGAAGCGTGACGGCGGTCCTCAGGAAGACGCGTCAACTCAAGCTACAAGCTGGGGTTCTCCAAAGCCTTTCGACGACTGCGCCATTGTAAAGGAAGAAGAGAGAACCAAGAGACAACGCCCGTACGCTGGGCCGGCTGTTCTTATTCTGCCCTCATCGTTCTCTTCATCGCGCTGGTCCAGCGCGAGAGCCAAAGCTCCGCTGCCGCTCGTTATCATTACAATATATATATATATATATATATATATATGCGTTGAAAAATCACGGACTAACGTGCGAAAATGTTTATTTATTCCAACGTTTCGGCAGGAGGGCCTGCCTTCGTCAGGGAATACAGGGCACAGGCAAAAACGCACTTTATATACATGAGCACGACGGGGGGCCCCCCAACACGTGCTTAACTATTATCGTCATAGATATTGCATATATCATGTAGCTAGCAATAAACATAGGCCCTTTTGCGATATGGTTATGACTGCATCGAGGGCAGATCCTGAAGTAAGTAAACAAAAACTCATTCACTCAGTGCAGCTACAAGTGAGTGGACCTTCTTCTCTTTAGAGATACTAGTGTCAGCATTCTTGAGAAGTCGCGATATGTCTTCGATCAACGTCTACGTGCTTTCATTTCAAACCTGCTTACAAGCTCTTGCTCAACTCAATCCTTGCATCTTGCATTGATGTAGGTGTCTCCAAACTGCTGTTTAAGATCGTGTGGGGTTGTGGTAGACGGCTCATTGTTAACCAAGGATATTCGGGCAGAGACGGCTGGGTCGAAATTCCGATAATTCAAATGGCCACACAATCTAAGTCATTGCTCCAGAATTCCATGTTCTCAATATGGTCACCGGAGGAACGGCTTGCGACAAGCTCTGAGTGTTGAGGTCAAGCGACACAGGAGCCCCTCCCGTGTCGCAGTCTCCTGTGCCTGACTTGAGGTTGCGGTCGGCATCATTGTCAGATCTTGCAGATTATTCTGCGGCGTTTTGTCTAGACCTATGTTTCCGATTCAACTTGCGCCGATGTCAAGAAGCTGCGAGCTCCTTGAGGTCAGAATGCACAGACATCTACCTAAACGAGAAAACATTTCGGGTTGTCTTTGCAGATCTCTATGTGCCGCTGTTCTATAGCCTTCGCCGTTGTCACCTTCGGCGTCTAACAAAGCGCACAGCACAGAAATTGCAATGAACAGCTGTCTGGCGTGTCGAGGCTGTGGTAATCGAAATTCTTCCAAACTATACGCAGCAAGGAACTGTTAAGAGAGGTTATATTAGAAGAGAAACCGCCCCAGAATACCGTCGAGGATCTATATTTCGTTTGAAATTTTGAGGATCTAGAATTCGTTTAAAATTGCGTTTTATTTTTTGAGAAAGTTGAAACCGCTAACCAAAGTTTAATTTTACCGCTAGCGTCAATCATCACCGAAATTTCCACCTGCGAGATTTAATAGAGGCGGTTATGAACATCAGGTCGTGTAGTGTGGTCACGCATATGGAAAAGTGGGATAACGCATCTTAATAATAACTGTTGGTGTTGAACGTCCCAAAACCGCGATAAGATTATGAGAGGCACTGCAGTGGAGCACAGCAGAAATTTTGACCGGCTGGGGTTTCTTAACGTGCGCCTAAATATAGTACACGTCCCTCTAGCATTTTCGCCTCCACCGAAAATGCGGCCGCCGCAGCCGGGATTTGATCCCGCGACATGCGGGTCCGCAGTCGAGCGCCTTAACCACTCGACCACGGTGGCGGGTATAACCGTGTTTTCTTCTAGAGTGAATATCACAAAAGAAAATTGTAATGATAATGTGTCACTTATATAAAATGGCTAAAAACCGTGATTTATTGCGATATTAGCCTCCAATTCTATGTTCGGAGTCAATCAAGATGAAAGCGTCTAATTGCATTAATTTCAATACAGTTCACTTTCAATATTGCCGTTGACAAATTATTTTGGCACTCCGATTCAAAATTTCAGGATTTCTAGGACTACCGGAACGAATGGGAACCATCCGTGATTTGTCCCACTTCGACGCTCAGCTGTTCGGCGTCAACCCAAAACAGGCTCATCTGATGGATCCTCAAGCACGTCTTCTACTGGAAACCTCGTACGAGGCCATCGTAGACTCGGGATTTGATCCAGCGACAATGCGGAGTCGCAATGTTGGCGTCTTCATCGGCTGCTCAGCGTCTGAATGCGATGAAGCGTTCAGTGTTAACACCGACAAGATAGACGGCTACGGGCTGGCGGGAACATACAGGGCCATGTTCGCCAACCGCATATCCTACGCCTTTGATTTCACTGGTGCGTATGCCTTTTCTGTTCAGCCGATGAGACAACGTAATATCTACAGCGCTCTGCTTAATTGTCAGCAGCTAGTAATACGCTGTAAAGAATGCGTTATTTTGTTTTAGTGATGATTTTCCAGCGGCCTGAACAGCCACATCGTTCAGTAATATATACAAATGATAATAATTCCATCCCACAGTAAGAACATAAGGCAATTTCGTAGTTCACAAGTGGGCTTGCCTTCACTGTAATTGCGTCGAATTAATTGCGGCACTTTTCAGTGTTCAAACGAAGGCGCATTTTTAGCTCGATGTACTCACATTTTTTTTTATATTGTTACGGGGAGAATATATTTACACAGTATATACACAGAGTAAATTCAGTGGCTGACAAGATGGTGGCCAGCCAGCAGGGACTGTCCACGTCGTCTTCTTCCCTGTCCTCCTCGTCGTCTTCGTCATCCCGTTACATGATCTCCCGGGCGGCTGGAGCAGCGATCCCGGTGCTAATCAGGAGGCAGTGGAGTAACAGGGCTTGAGCCGCGTGACATGCACTATGTCAGTACGACGGTGGGATCACTAAGTGTTATTTCGTAGGTGACGTCGGTGATTGGGCGTAAGATGCGGTAAGGGCCGGAATAGCGTGGAAGTAACTTTTCCGAAAGTCCAAGGCGACGCGAGGGGGACCAAAGCAGAACCAGAGTACCAGGTGTGTAGTGGACGTCACGATGGCGGGCGTCATATATGCGCCTCTGATTGTCCTGTGAGTCCGCTAGTCGGCGTCGAGCAACTTGGCGTGCCTCTTGGGCCTTCGTGATTGCTTCCCGAGCGTACTCCGACGTATAACCTTAGTCTGGATGGCAGGAGTGTGTCGAAAGGTAGCGTAGGGTCGCGGCCGAACAACAGAAAAAGCCGGCAGATCCCACGCACTGTGGGAATCGATATAATGCGAAGCAGCCAGGAAAGAGCAAATCATTTTTTACATAATTTGCATATCATGTTTTACATGTTAGGACCTGTCATTTATGTTCGTCATACAGTCACGTCGCGCAATACCGATTTTGGTGTAAATCAAGCTAGCGAACTCGACGCAAGCGCACCGTGAGCGTGGCATGTAAATGGCGTTGTAGATGACATGCATGCCAACATTTTCATGTTACCACCTGCCACTTATGTTCGTTATACAGTCATGTCACTCAATACCAAATTTGGTATATATCAAGCTAACGAAACGGCCGCGAGCGCGCCATGAGCGTGTAATGCAAGTCATGTCGCACATGACAATCATGATTTCCATATTACCACTTGTCATTTATGCTCGTCATATAGTCACGTCACTCAATCCCAAATTTGGTGTATATCAAGCTAACGCAACGGCTGTGAGCACGCCATGAGCGTGGCATTCAAGTCATGTCGCACATGACATGTCATGATTTCCATATTACCACTTGTCATTTATGTTCGTCATATAGTCACGTCACTCAATCCCAAATTTGGTGTATATCAAGCTTAACGAAATGGCCACGAGCGCGCCATGAGCGTGGCATGCAAGTCATGTCGCACATGACATGTCATGGATTTCCATATTACCACTTGTCATTTATGTTCGTCATACAGTCACGTCACTCAATACCAAGTTTGGTGTATATCAAGCTAACGAAACGGCCGCGAGCACGCCATGAGCGTGGGATGTAAATCATACTTTTCATGACAAGTTAGTCATGATTTTCATGATATGACCAGCCACTTTATGTTCGTCATACAGTCATGTTATGCCATAGCAAATTTGGTATAAATCCCATTAACGATACGGCCAGGAGAGCACAAAGTCGTAGGCGGCTAGATAGATAGCAAGATAGATAGATACGCTCAAAGTCGCCGAAGTTCGCTAAGAAATGCTTCGCATTTAAAAAATGGAGACAACCCAGCGGTATCGTGTCGAGAAGAATTATACGCAAATGTGACAAACGGTAACGTAGTGTCCCAGTCGCGATGGTCGGCGGAGACATACATGGATAGCATGTCAGTAAGAGTTCGATTGAGGCGCTCGGTTAGACCGTTGGTTTGCGGATGATAAGCAGTTGAAAGCTTGTGTTTAGTTGCGCAGGATCGTAGAAGGTCATCAACTACTTTGGAAAGGAAGTAGCGGCCTCGATCAGTGAGGAGCTGCCGAGGGGCGCCGTGGTGTAGGATGACGTTTTCCAGGAGAAAGTCGGCGACATCAGTTGCACAGCTAGTTGGAAGAGCCCGTGTGATTGCGTATCGGGTTGCATAATCGGTTGCTACTGCGATCCACCTATTACCTGCAACCGAGGTAGGAAAAGGGCCGAGGAGATCAACACCGACGCGGTAAAATGGCTCTGACGGTATGTCGAGAGGCTGAAGGCGTCCGGCAGGATGGGTGGTAGGTTTTTTCCGTCGTTGACAAAGATCGCAGGCAGCAATATAACGGGAGACGTCGCGGTACAGACCAGGCCAGAAGAAGCGCCGGCGAACTTTGTCATATGTCCGGGACACGCCGAGGTGACCGGCTGTCGGCATATCGTGAAGCTGGGCGAGAACAGTCTTACGCAGGTGAGGAGGAACGACGAGCAATCTGTCGGGGCCGTCAGGACGCATGTTGGAACGGTACAACACACCATCATGAAGCTCAAACATTCGAAGAGAAGGGTCGGGCGTCGACGATGTTAGCCTTTGAATGATATTGTGCAAGAAGGCGTCCCGCCGTTGCTCGACTCCAATATCGTGAAAAGCGGACAGAGAGAGAACGTTGGTAGATAGGGTGGCCGTAGAACTGTCAGGTGGGTCGACCCGGATATCGGGACAAGCAGTCGGCATCTTGATGCAAGCGGCCTGTTTTGTACACGACTGAGTAGTCGAATTCTTGAAGGCGCAGCGCCCAACGACCAAGGCGGCCTGAAGGGTCTTTCAGGGACGAAAGCCAGCACAAAGCATGGTGATCAGTGATGACTGTAAATGGCCGGCCGTACAAATATCGGCGAAATTTTCCAACTGCCCAAACGAGCGCAAGACATTCGCGTTCAGTAATGGAGTACTTTCGCTCAGCATGAGAAAGAAGGCGGCTGGCATACGCAACAACGCGTTTCAGACCTTGTTGTGTCTGGGCTAGGACTGCACCGATGCCATGGCCACTTGCATCGGTACGGACTTCTGTTGGAGCGGAGACGTCAAAGTGAGCGAGAATAGGTGGAGAAGTAAGCAGTCGTATCAGATTGGAGAACGCATCCGCTTGCTCAGGGCCCCAGATGAAGGCAGCGTCTTTCTTGAGGAGCTCAGTGAGAGGGCGCGCAACGTCGGCAAAGTTTTTGACAAAGCGACGGAAGTAAGAGCAGAGGCCAAAGAAACTGCGAACGTATTTGGAACAAGTTGGCACAGGAAAGTCTTTCACTGCCCGTATTTTATCTTCCATCAGCGCGAACACCGAAGGAATCAACGAGATGTACGAGCACAGAAATTTCACGATGAGCGAAATGGCACTTGGCCGAATTTAGCTGCAGGCCCGCCTTACGGAAGACAGATGAGATCTTCGATAGCCTTTCAAGGTGCGTCGCAAAGGATGGAGAAAAGACGATTACGTCATCCAAGTAGCAGAGGCAGATGGACCACTTGAAGCCATGCAAAAGGGCATTCATCATTCGTTCAAACGTGGCGGGCGCATTGCACAAACCGAATGGCATCACTTTAAACTGGTAAAGGCCGTCGGGAGTGATAAAGGCCGTTTTCTCACGGTCCATGTCGTCAACGGCAATTTGCCAGTACCCGGAGCGCAGGTCGATGGAAGAAAAATACTGCGCGCCGTGAAGGCAATCCAGGGCATCGTCAATGCGTGGCAGAGGATAGACGTCCTTCTTGGTGATCTTGTTTAGGTGCCGATAATCAACGCAAAATCGTCCAACTGTTCTCCTTCTTCTTAACAAGGACAACAGGGGACGCCCATGGACTGCAGGAAGGCTCGATGATATTCCGAGAAAGCATTTTGTCAACTTCTTGTTGGATTATCTGCCGCTCAGGTATGGGAGACGCGGTAGGGTCACCGATGGATTGGTCTCGCATCGCCTGTGTCAATCCGATGTTTAACAACCGACGTTTGTCCCGAGAGGGTGGTCGCCAAGGTAGAATATGTCCCAGAAGGACTCAAGGAGAGCGCGTAGTTCATCAGCATGTTCGGTCGGTAAGTCGGGTGCGATCATCTTCGTTAAGGCGTCTTGTTCTGATGGAGTAGTAGGGGAAGTCTTCTCTACACACGAAGCTATGTCGTATCCTAGGGTTGTAATGTGGCAGTCTGCCGCCGGCATGATTTCCGCGAGTGCAATGCCACGAGGGAGAACCCTGTGCACACAGGCCAAAATTCACTAGCGGTAGACAGGATGCGTTGTCCGTTATGGTAACGACAGTGTGCGGAAACGCAACGTTGTGCGAAAGCAGGACGTCAACATTGGGAGACACTATACAGTCACCGTCTGGTACAGGTGGTACGGGTGAGACTCCGATATACGCAACCGTCCATTGAGGAAGGCGAATGTGTTCTGCAGAACAGAGCCGACTTGGAGGGCACGCGGGAGGATCAACAGCAGAAGGTAGAGCGAGTTGCCCCATACCGGCAGAACAGTCTATCAAGGCCGAATGTTCTGACAAGAAATCAAGTCCCAAAATTAGGTCGTGAGGGCAATGTTCCAGGACGTAAAACATAACCGATGTGTGTTGTCCCGCGACGCTTACACGAGCTGAACACACCCATCACAGCAGGTGTTCCACCATCGGCAGTTCGGACAACCACAGTTGGGGCAGGAGTCAGGACTTTCTTCAAGCGTGTTCTAAGGTCAGCGTTCATAACAGACACGTGCGCGCCAGTGTCAACTAGGGCCGTAACTGGTACACCGTCCACGTCAACATTGATAAGGTTCCGATGTGCGGGCAGGGTCAGTAGAGGATTTTGGCACAGGGTCGTTGTTGCAGCACCACCTCTAGGAGCTGCTCCCGTCAGTTTTCCGGAGGTGAGCGCCGGAAGGAGCGTGGGGACGGCGATCGACGAGATGGGGGGCGAGCGGGAGAAACGGCGTTGCGGCGAAGGTGAGCGGCTGGGTCGAGTGGGCAAAGAAGTGGCATCAGACGTTAGCGGCTCTGTTTGCGGCGATGAGTGTGAATTACCGGCAGGTTGGCGATGGCACGGAGGGTAAGGCCACGGTGTGGAGTTAGACCAAGCACGGCAGTAACGAGAAATATGGCCGACACGACCGCAGTTGAAGCATATTGGCCGGTCGTCTGGTGTGCGCCATTCCGCCGGGTCGCGATAACGTGGGGGGAGCAGAAAAACGGCGGTTGGGTATGACAGCGACAGGTGGACTTGGTGGGACCTAGTCAGGTCGACGAATAGCGCAGACGTTGTTCAAACCGACATTGGCCAATTCCTGACTCACGACGGTCTGGATGAGGGAGACGGTGGCGTGAAAGTTGTCGGAGTTGAGGGTTGGTGGCGTGAGTGGAGCCGCAGCTTCAATTTCCCGGCGGACAATGCGGACAACGTCGCTGGAACTTTCTGTAGAAGGCCGGCGGGGGTCTTCGCAGGTGGACGTAGCAGCCGTGTTGGGTAGGCGTGCAAACTGGTGGAGAATGCGGCGGCTCTTGGCTTCCTCAAAAGCGTCGGCATGCAGCAATGATGTCTTGTACAGTAGATGAGTTCCTGAATACAAGAAGGTGAAAGGCGTCATCTGCTATACCCTTGATTACATGGGCGACCTTGTCGGCTTCGGACATCTGCGAATCCACCTTGCGGCACAAAGCGAGCACGTCCTGGATGTACGTGAGGTAGGACTCTGTGCATGTCTGAGCACGAGACGCGAGCTCTTTTTGGGCGGAGCGCTGACGTCTGACAGACCTTCCAAATAGCTCCCGAAGCTTCTGCTTGCATAACTCCCAGCTGGTCAGCCCCTCCTCGTGCGTTTCGTACCAGACCTTCGCGGTGTCTCTCATGTAAAAGATCACATTGGCCAGCATGAGCGTTGGGTCCCACCGCATATGTACGCCCACGCGCTCGTATGTCTTTAGCCAGTCTTCCACGTTCACACCACCGGTGCCCGAAAAGGTACCTGGGTCTCTCGGGGGGCTCCAAGATGAGGGTTGACGGGCTGGTTGGAGAAGGCACAGTAGCCGGTGCAGGGTCGGTGGTGTTGACTTCGGTCGCCGTTGAAGAGGCAACTAAGCGCCCGCTGCGAAGCTTCGTCTTGCGTGAAGAGAATACCCGGCACCTTCCACCAAAGATGTTACGGGGAGAATATATTTACACAATATATACACAGAGTAAATTCACTGGCTGACAAGATGGTGGCCAGCTAGCAGTTTGGTTTCGTTTGGTTGTCCTATTGGTCTATGGCACGTACCCACTCTAGGGGATGGGCCAAGAATGCGTTGTTGAAATTTAAAAGGTTATTCGAAAAACGATTATATCACAACAATCTACATTTTTAACGTCAAAGCACACGCAGTCAATGGATGTGCATGCTGCTTTGAAAAGTGGAGTAAGCTGCCGTTAGTTGAAGGGACCCTGCCACACTTTTCGAGCATGGTCAGAAAACGATGCCGATCGGTAGTCCAGGCTCCTGAGAACACGCGAGCCAAATTTATAGCTCAGCACGCGGCCTGGAATTTACAACAATTTCTCAAATTAAGCGAAAAAATCGCTTTTTCTTCTCTCCACAAATGATGCTATATACTCGAAAATCATTTGCGTCGTAGACTCAAGTTCCAAGTCATTGGCTGATTTGAGGATGGCGCGCTCGGGAGTTATACTGCGGCCGCAGCGGGAGGCCACCACGTGTCCATCGGCGCGCGCATGATTGCACTAGAAAGTCGAGCGTTCGAAGAATAAAAAAAAAGGAAAACAAAACAGAAAGTGCTCAAGGTCACGAGGTGTGCGTGACGTACCTTCTTCTCCTGTGCAATCTCTCCCTGCTTAGCTTCCAGCGCTTTCGTCGGGACGCGAGAGGAGAGAAAGCAATTCAGCGTGCGATAAAGCTTTGTAACTCCGGTCGTACTGGACAGACTAAAAATTTTTTGCGGCGGTTCATTTGTGAGGCAATAATCTCCTTAAAGTGGAGCCATTCCATGGCTGCTTCGGAAATAAACAATAATGATATATGGGGTCTTACGTTCAAAAACCACGAGGTGGTTATGAGAGACGCCGTAGAATTAGCTAGGCTAAACACGTTCGTCGCCACTGACGCTAGCGGGAAGTGGGAGCTGCGAATGGAACAAGGAGGAGAAAAACGACGACTACGGTTTGTATGTGTCCGTGGTGTCTCATAGCATCACTTGAAGACGCTGTTGCACTTTCTGAAGGGTATTGCTCGTAAAGTACATGAAAATTATTGAGATCGTTCCACTGTCATGTCATGACTGCTATGACGATGAATAGTCATCTTTTCTGCAGTGTCTTGCACAGAAGTTCATGGATGAGCTCGCGAAAAGATGTCGGTGGTGAGACCGGAGAGTTTATATTAGTTTAGGCTACATCGCTATGGCCATTCTTCAGCACCCGTTCATGTTCCAGCAGATGATGAGCGCTGTGCTCTCTTTACTAAAATGGCACTCTTGTATACCTGGTCATGACGACGTTGTTGATTTACTTCATACCTTCTGACAACATGCGGAACGGCTGCGGGTTGTGGTGACTGGATCACTTCCGCACGTTTTACAATAAAAACAGAAACACAACTTTGGCTTCAAGGAGCGCCTTTTTCTATGCCGAGTTATCAGTGAGGACGGCGTTTGCGCAGATCCTGAGAAAACAGATGCACTTACAAAACTTCCACACGCAATGAATAAATAGACCCAATTCGACGTATATGAAATCAGAAGAAGCATCGGAGCCGGGGCGCTATGCAGGTTGGGCCCGAGTTTGGCGAAACTCGGAAACCGTCAGAGCTCTGGTGACACGCCCTTTTGAGGAACAGTACGAAAAGGCCAAATTCAACCATCAGCGCGCACTGCGTTCCATTGGTTGTGATGGAACACGGCGTCACGTAAAGGGCGGTCGACAAAGTTGGGTGGTGTCTTCAAACCAGAGGCATCTTCTTTCATTTGTTTGTCGTTCCACAAAGTTCACAAGTGTACCCTTGAAACAAATGTGTCAGAAATTTTTGCAAACCATGTTTCTTTAAAGGCACGGGCTGTTTAAATTCACTTTCAAGTTTTTGACGTTTGCACTAAGTATCCTTTAGAATAATCAGCCGCGCGGCTTCTGAGATTAGTTCCGGCCGAGCGCCTTACAACATCGCGACCCTAGCTAACCCCCGAGTCCACGTGTATAATCATCATGGTCGGCCTGCATACATTCTAGCGCGCTGCTCGGTCGGCGCGCGCCCTCTTCGTTGTCTTCATCGTCTCCTAGCTCCCCGAGCCCGTGCTCTTGGCTGATAAGCTAATTGGATGGGTGGTATACCTAGCTAATTGGGTCAGGACATATCATGTTCTAGATAATTAAGCTGGGTCATGCTAAAACTGTGCTAATTAGGCCACATCTTAAGGACTGTGCTAACGAAGCCATGTAAAGCTAAGATCGTGCTAACTACGACCATGCTAATTAGCCCGACTTTAACATAGCGCCCTAATTGAAAGCCAAGCTAATTAGGACCGTAATAAGATGATGCTATTTCTGATAATGCTAATTTCGATTATGTTAATTACTGCCTTATTATGCAATATCTTACTAATTACACCCGAAGTAGTTATTGTCGTGTTAATTAAAACATTACCAACCAAGACAGAGCTGTTTAATATCACTTTAATTAAGCCCTAGCTAATTAGTATCAAAACTGAGACCGAAATTACGCGGTACCGAAGCAGATGAGTAGACGACCCCCGTAAAGAGCTGGAAGAAGCTAGGTGATCACAAGCTCCTCTACGGCTCCAGCCTTGCGCAAGTAGTGCAAGCTGACCAAATTATGTTGTATGCAAAGAAGCTGCTGCTTAGCGTCCACCGCATGAAACGCTTGATAGTCACACCGGCAATGTGACAGCCACGAGTTGAACTGAGGCCTTATCAGAATGAACGACCTTTTACCCGAGGTTCACGCGTCAATCAGTTTGATTGACAAACGCCCGCGGCGAACATGGAATCCGCCCACCGCGTTTGCTCTTGCCGAAGAAAAAGAATAATAATAACAAGAAAAAAGAAGAAGAAGAATTTATTCATATTAGATTTTACTCCTATTTTGAAGCAGAGCTGGTGGCTATAATTTAGGCGTTTCGAAAACTTACCTTCTAATGATATCAGTGCAATAATCATAACAGATTCGTTATCGGTGTGTACAGCTCTTACAACTTCAGAACAATCGCGAGCCCTAATGACTTTCCGCGCATTAGACCCGCCACAATGGAAGTCCCGGAAATTATTGTGGGTCCCAGGCTACTGCGGGTTGCAGTTAACAGAACGGGCCGATTCTTCAGCGCGAGCATCACTTGATGGCCCAGTAATTTCGGTACTCCCTGTAGCAGAATATATAGCAGCGATCAGGTACAAAAAATTAGCAAGTTCGCACAGATATGACGGAAGCTATAACAAAATGGACAAAATATCAGCACCTCAAATTTCCATAGGAAACCTCAGTGGTTCAGTCTAGACAGCGTGAAGTTCTTATCACCAAATTTGGATGCCCAGTCCCCCCCCGTTAAACCTATATTTGCACAGAGCTGGTCTAGTGATATCGCCCCTCTGTCTATTCTGTAATAAAACAGAAAAACTATTGAACATTATTTTATATCATGTTGCAACTGTTCACTAATTAGAAAAGCCACAGTTTCACCGCAAGGGTGAAGCAGTGAATGCAATAGCAACACATTCAAATGTTAATCGAAGCGAGGCTGGCAGCTAACTCTTTTGGATCCGATCTCACGCAACTCTACAAAATGCTTGTTTAAGAGCATACGGCCGCTCCAGGGACACTGTTCGTCGCCCTGCTGTCGGCTGCTGAGATTGCGAGATAACGAGTGCGCCAGCGACGACCACGCTCGTAAAACCAAAGGTCGCAGTGGCTGCATGAGGGCCCCCCCCCCCTCGCGTCTTTCCGCGCTTGTTAAAGGGACCCTGAAACGGTTTTGACGATTTTGTACAAACACATTGAGCCAGTAGACCAAGTCCTCAGGCTCATTTACAGACTAATTTAAGCTCTCTGCGTACACTGTGTAATTGATTACAACGCTATAAAGCTGCGAATCACTGCAGATCACTGCGGCTCAGCCCAACGCGTTTTCAACCGCCCCTCCCCAGTATGACACGCAGTCTGCGCACGATCTGATTGGCTGCGGTGTGCGCGCACGAAAAATTGGCTGGTAGGGTGGCGGCACCTGTCGGAGCAGATATCAACCCCTCCGCGATGTCTCTGTTGCCAGACGGCGTGCGTGCTGCCGGGCGCACTGGGGCTATGGTCTCCGAGATGCACGCAACCTGTCGGCGTGCAGTCTCAGAGGTCATCACCGGGCGAAGCTCAAATCATCGAGTGTGCTCACATGAGCTCTGCGATCGCCAGCGATGCCAGCGTGTATCATGAGTTGAGGAGGCAAGCAGGGGTAAGAAGGAGGGTATGATATAATTGGCCGTAGCCGCCTTGGTACACGGCGTGCAGCGAAATTTGTGGTGCCAATGGTTCGACGATGCTCTAGCCTAAACGCTGACAAAGCTTCAAATAACCGTTTCAGGGTCCCTTTAAAGACGCGCGGGACGTTTCCTCTCCTTGAGCATTCCCCGGCTCGTCGAACAGGCGGGGGGATCTTATCGCATACGCCTTCGGAGCGACGTCGGTGGGCCGGCTCCTTTGATGTCCACTTCAGCGGCGTTTGTCGCCCCCCGCTCCCGCACTATTACCCGCGGGTATTTTTCTTCGTGGCTTTTACTTATATATATATACATATACATATACGGGACATGACGGCAAAAATCAGCCGAGACTGTTCCATATAATTGCTATCGCAATAAAAAGACTTCTTTGTCTACCGTTTTCGATGGTAGGTTTAAGATTAACCACGGAAACTGTTCTAAACTTCGGTGCCTCCGTTTTGGGACATTGCCATCGAGACGTATTCGATGCGGTTTGTAATTATATTCAAGTCACTACACGTATTCAAATATAATTGCTCCTTTAATAAATGCTCACGCAGAAACTTTAAAATGTATGGAAAAGTAATACACATGTTCCAACATGATTGGGTAAGGTCAACACAGCTGTCTGGTCTCCTGAAAATTTCAGAACTTTATTATTTTATTGGCAGTTATTTCCTACCTTTCTTTCTCCCTCTTTGTAATGTTTTTATTGTTGTTATTCTTGTTTTTTTAACGTTTATACTTTTATTATTATTTTTTTTTTCATTTCTAGTTATATGTTGGTAAGCAATATGGTAGCTATCACCCTTACGATACAGTACGTTTTCTTGGCGAATCCCCCCAGAGTGGGTATGTGCCACAGGATAGAGCCAACAAACAAACAAGCATATTAGAGCTCTTTTTTTTTTTTTTTTGTTATGATGGGTGGTGCCCCACCCCTCTCCCACGGCCCCGCCGGCTACAGCAGCTTGCCGTGCTTGGTCAAGGATCGCGAATAGGTTTCCGCTGCAACGCCAGCGAGCGGCAAAATGCTCACGCTGGAACGCGAGCGAGTGGCAAAATTCATCTATCAGCTTTGATCGCGGAGGCTATGCACATAGGCACGACGAAGTAGAGGTTATATCATCCCGTGGCTACGATGTCTCGCATTCAATTTCACCGTGCTCACGACGTACCACTCACAGCCGCGTTGCCGCCATGATGCGAGCGCCCCTGGTGACAACCTGTCCCTATATTTACCTGCAATATTATATACAAGGGAAATGGGCTGCACGAGAGTGCTGCGTGTGCGCCCTTGTTGCCTTCGAGGGTGTAGATATCTATGCTGCAGTTGAAACCAAAGAACTCCCCGAAAGAGGGCAAACGCCCACGAACACGCCTGTGGGATGCGCGATGTTGAGTTGGCAAAAAGATAGCGCGACAGTCACGCTGACATAGAGTTATTATAACAGTCTCTAGTGGAAAAGCTGGGCCGCTAAAGCTATAACCACGCGAGCGGCGACATCTTGGAACGCGTTGTCACTGTTGCCATTACAGTAATTTACAGAAGCGCTAAATATGGCTTTTAAAAAGACTGAAATTCTCGCAATAAACATAGTAAAAAAGCGTGTTTACGTATTATAAACGAACGGAAATTCTTTTATGTTCATATCAAGCTGCTTTCAGGAAAGATACAGCAGCCATTTATGCAATTTACTGCACGCGGAGAGGAGCGTTTGAAGGTTTGTTTACTAGATGGCGCCACCATCCTTGTATCGTGTCAACATTTCTGAGAGTTGCCGTGGTTGCCGCGCAGCTGCAGCCGATTGCGTCGGCTTGCTTGCGCGTCGGGTGAGGAGGTATACAGTGTCTTCTCGTACGTGTTTTTTTGTTGCCACGAGCTAGAAACTCGACTTGATGTGACCGTCTCTTACTGCGATGCAATAGAGAGCCATGAAACAAGAAAAAATGCCAGGGGTTATTGCAGCATACGTGGCGAGAGTGCGAGCGAACGTCGCCCGAAAGCTGAGTAATGTTCCATCATGGCGGTTCCCGCGCGGTTATGGGTTTTAATGCATGGGCCCTATGGGGAGCTTTTCCTCTAGAGCAGTATATTAACTCTATGCACGCTGACGTCGCTGCACTGTTGAAATGTGGACTGAGAGGCGGCGCTGACGTGTTCGCACGCGGTGTTTCTTTGATTACCGCCGCAAATGCAGCATGTCCGCTTGTGACGCCACGCTCGTTCTTGTAGCCATTTTTATCAACACTGCTGTCGCGCGCTCCGCACTGTCTTCGTGTCATGACCACCGTAGTGCGAATTCGTAGCAAACTCGTGTTCCCGAGAAGCTCGGGCCATCCTCCATAGCGCTCCTTCGCTGGTGCTGTATTCTCCTCTGTTCTATTTCTATTACGGATCATATTGCGTCGTGGTAACCTATCATGTACGGTTCATGTTTCTTAGGGAAACACAGGAGAGACTAATGTCCGCTGTTTTGTCAGATTTCGCATGCTTGGAATCGGGTTTAACATATTAAATGCGAACCATTTGTTAGCCAACTTCGGCGACTTTAGGGCGTCTCTATCTAGCTATCCATCTATCTATCTAGCCGCCTACGACTTCGTGCTCTCCTGGCCGTACCGTTAATGGGATTTATACCAAACTTTGGTATGGCATAACATGACTGTATCACGAACATAAGTGGCTGGTCATATCATGAAAATCGTTAAGAACTTGTCATAAAAAGTATGATTTACATGCCACGCTCATGGCGCGCTCGCGGCCGTTTCGTTAGCTTGATATACACCAAATTTGTGATTGACTGGCGTGACTCTTTGACGAACAAAAATGACAGGTGGTAATATGGCAAATAATGACGTGCATGTCATGAACAACATGATTAACATGCCACGGCTCATGGCGCGCTCGCGGCCGTTTCGTTAGCTTGATATACACCAAACGTTTGGTATTGAGTGACGGGACTGTATGACGAACATAAATGACAAGTGGTAATAGGGAAATCATGACTTATCATGTGCGACATGACTTGCATGCCACGCTCATGGCGCGCCCGCGGCCGTTTCGTTAGCTTGATATACACCACATTTGGTAATGAGTGACACGACTGCGTGACGAACATAAATGACAAGTGGTAATATGGAAATCATGACTTGTCATGTGCGACATGACTTGCATGCCACGGTCATGGCGTGCTCGTGGCCGTTTCGTTAGCTTGATATACACCAAATTTGGTATTGAGTGACATGACTGTATGACGAACATAAATGACCAGTGGTAATATGGAAATCATGACTTGTCATGTGCGACATGACTTGCATGCCACGGCTCATGGCACGCCCGCGGCCGTTTCGTTAGCTTCATATACACCGCATTTGGTATTGAGTGACATGACTGTATGACGAACATAAATGACCAGTGGTAATATGGAAATCATGACTTGTCATGTGCGACATGACTTGCATGCCACGCTCATGGCGCGCCCGCGGCCGTTTCGTTAGCTTGATATTGTCACGTGGGTGTGACGTCGACGAAGGCAGCAGGCGACGTGTCCGAGATGAAACTGTTTATTAGGCCGTACTTGTGGCCGGTAAAGGGAGAGTAAGATTACAGCAATACACGCTGGTACTGATAGCGGCGAACAGAGCGTCGGCCGTCGATTAACTGATCATCGTTGGAGCACGCCGGCTTTTATGCATCACGCGTCGAACATTCTAGGCTTATCACTGGTCGTCGCACAAGCTCTGGAATAATCTTGAGTGTTCGTGTGCTGTGCGCAATGTTAAGAAAACTATCTACTATAAACGTGAAGCTTCTCGAACACTGAGGCGCGATCTGCGCCAAGCGTTGCTCACAGTCTTTGCGGGGTTAAACAAAGCACTTCAAACTAACACGCGTGGCAGTGCCCCCCCTCTGAAAAAGCATCGTCCCGATGCTTAAAACAGAACACGGGTGGGGGGCGCAATGCATGCAACAATAAATAACAGCAATAAAGAAAGTGCAATAAACAATAAGCACAAGCGAGATGGTACAATAAACAATAAGCACAAGCAAAAAAGTACAATAATGAAGCAAAAGTACAGTCCTCAGATTCACTAACGCGCGTAATATGGCTTCAGGCGCACGACACGGACGACTTCAGGTCGCGCACGGCGCCGCTGAGAGTTCGTAATGCCGTCAGGAACAACCTCGTAGTCGAGTGCGCCGAGGCGTCGAAGTACCCTGTACGGTCCGAAGTATCGTCGAAGAAGCTTCTCACTGAGTCCCCGTCGGCGTATTGGCGTCCACACCCATACACGGTCACCGGGTTGGTATTCCGTGTGGCGTCGTCGAAGGTTGTAGCGGCGACTGTCAGTCCTCTGCTGGTTTTTGATCCGTAGGCGGGCGAGCTGTCGTGCTTCTTCGGCGCGCTGTAGGTAGGTGGTCACGTCGATGTTTTCCTCGTCGGTCACGTTTGGTAACATGGCGTCGAGCGTCGTTGCCGGGCTCCGTCCGTAGACCAACTTGTATGGCGTCAACTGCGACGTTTCTTGTACGGCCGTGTTGTACGCGAAGGCCACGTACGGAAGGATGGCGTCCCACGTCTTGTGTTCGACGTCGACGTACATGGCCAGCATGTCGGCAATGGTCTTATTTAGACGCTCGGTGAGGCCGTTGGTCTGTGGGTGGTACGCGGTGGTCCGGCGGTGGCTTGTGTGGCTGTATCCCAAGATCGCCTGAGTTAGGTGCGCGGTAAAGGCCGTACCTCTGTCAGTAATGAGGACCTCTGGGGCGCCATGACGCAGGACGATGTTCTCGACGAAGAACTTTGCTACCTCGGCGGCGCTGCCTTTGGGCAGGGCCCTCGTCTCGGCGTAGCGGGTGAGGTAGTCAGTAGCTACGACAATCCATTTGTTTCCGGAATTCCACGTCGGGAAGGGCCCCAGTAAGTCCATGCCGATTTGTTGTAACGGCCGGCGAGGTGGCTCGATGGGCTGCAGAAGTCCAGCTGGCCTAGTCGGAGGTGTCTTCCGTCGCTGACAATCTCGGCAAGTCTTTACGTAGTGACTGACGTGGGCAGTGAGGCGAGGCCAGTAATACCTTTCTTGTACCCTTGCTAGCGTACGGGAAAGTCGAAGGTGTCCAGCAGTCGGGTCGTCATGGAGAGCGTCCAGAACTTCTGGACGTAACGCGGAAGGTACTACGAGGAGGTAGTTGGCCCGAAGTGGCGAGAAGTTTTTCTTTAGGAGAACGCCGTTCCGCAAGAAAAACGACTCCAGTCCTCGTCTGAACACCTTTGGAACAACGGTGGCCTTGCCCTCGAGGTATTCCACAAGACCCTTGAGTTCCGGATCGGCTCACTGTCGTTCGGTGAAGTCATCAGCGCTTAAGGCTCCCAAGAAGTAGTCGTCGTCCTGGTCTTCCTGGGGTGGCGGCTCGACGGGGGCGCGAGACAGGCAGTCGGCGTCAGAGTGCTTTCGTCCGGACTTGTAAACGACGGTAATGTCGAATTCTTGAAGTCTTAGACTCCATCTTGCGAGACGACCTGAAGGGTCCTTCAAGTTAGCTAGCCAACATAAGGCGTGGTGGTCGCTCACAACTTTGAAGGGCCTCCCGTAGAGATAGGGGCGGAACTTTGACGTAGCCCAGATGATGGCGAGTCACTCCTTTTCTGTTGTGGAATAGTTGACCTCTGCCTTGGATAGCGACCGGCTAGCATAACTGATGACCCTTTCCAGTCCGTCCGTCCTCTGCACAAGAACGGCGCCGAGTCCCACGCTGCTTGCGTCGGTGTGCACTTCTGTTTCGGCGTGTTCGTCGAAATGCGCAAGTAACGGAGGCGTTTGCAGGCGTCGTTTTAGTTCTTGAAATGCTTCCTCTTGTGGCGTTTCCCACTTGAACTCGACGTCGGTTCTGGTCAAGTTAGTGAGTGGCTCGGCGATGCGGGCAAAATTTTTGACGAACCGCCTGTAATAGGCGCACAGGCCAAGAAATCGACGGACGGCCTTCTTGTCGGCGGGTGGCGGGAATGTAGCGATGGCGGCTGTCTTCTGAGGGCCGCGGCGTACTCCGGACTTGCTGATGACGTGACCCAAGAACAAGAGCTCCTCGTATGCGAAGCGGCACTTTTCAGGCTTCAAGGTGAGGCCGGAGGTCTTGATTGCTTCAAGTACTGCGGCAAGTCGCCGGAGGTGTTCGTCGAAGTTTGAAGCAAACACAATGACGTCGTCTAGGTACACCAGGCAAGTCTGCCACTTCAATCCTGCCAGTACTGTATCCATAACCCGTTGGAAAGTCGCAGGCGCCGAGCAAAGACCGAAGGGCATGACCTTGAACTCGAAGAGGCCGTCTGGTGTTATAAACGCGGTCTTCTCCCGGTCTCTCTCGTCGACTTCAATTTGCCAATAGCCGGTCTAGAGGTCCATCGACGAAAAGTACCTCGCGTTGTGCAGTCGATCCAGGTTGTCGTCAATCCGTGGGAGAGGGTACACGTCCTTCTTCGTTATTTTGTTCAGGCGGTGATAATCGAGGCAGAAGCGTAGGGTTCTGTCGTTTTTCTTCACTAACACCACGGGTGACGCCCACGGGCTCTTTGAAGGCTGGATGATGTCGTCGCGTAGCATTTCGTCGACTTGGTTCTTTATGGCCTCGCGTTCCCGCGTTGAAACTCTGTACGGACTCGGACGTAGTGGCCTGGCACTTTCGTCTGTTATGATGCGGTGTCGTGCGACTGGGGTCTGTCGAACTCTTGATGACGACGAAAAGCAGTCCTTGTATTGCAGGAGCAGGGTTTTCAGCTGTTCTTGTTTATGCGTCGGAAGGCTCGGATTGACGTCGAAAGTTAGTTGGTGAGCTTGGTTCGTCGTAGCATGTTCGGGAAACTCGGCGAGAGCGAGGGCGTCGCTGGCTTCCACAATTTCTTCGATGTAGGCGACCGTCGTGCCTTTGCTCACATGCTTGTATTCGTTGCTGAAGTTCGTGATCATCACTGTTGCTTTCCCTTCACGCAACTCGGCGATGCCTCTTGCGACGCAAATCTGACGGTTTACAAGCAGGTGCTGATCGCCCTGGATGACGCCTTTGAAGTCTGTGGGTTTTTCGGTGCCGACGGAAATGATGACGCTGGAGAGAGGCGGAACGGTGACGTGCTCTTCCATCACGTTCAGTGCAGCGTTCCCTGGCGTTGCGTGGGGCGGGAGCGCTTTTTCTGAGGTTAGTGTTATCGACTCAGACCTCAGGTCGATGACGGCGCCGTGGTCACTTAGGAAGTCCATTCCAAGTATCGCATCCCTGGAGCAGTGTTGTAGGATTACAAAGCTCGCGGGATACGTCCGGTTATTAATGGTGACTCTCGCCGTGCAAACTCCAATCGGCGTTGTCAGGTGGCCTCCAGCTGTCCGGATTTCGGGTCCACTCCAAGCGGTCTTTACTTTCTTCAGCTTGGCGGCGAATGGCCCACTGACGACGGAATAGTCGGCCCCAGTGTCGACGAGAGCGGTGACGTTGTGGCCGTCGATGAGAACGTCGAGGTCGCTAGTCCGTCGTCTTGCGTTGCGGTTAGGTCGCGGCGTCGGATCACGGCTGCGTCGTTTTGTTGCGGTGATTCCATGCTGCGTCGTCAGGTCTTGTTCGGTCCGCGAAGTTTCGTGGGCAGGGGCTTCGCCTGCTTCGCGTCGTGTTCTGCAGGTCTCGTCGCGTTGTCGTCGTCGGCGGCCGCGGAGGATCTTCGGCATTTCGTCGTACAGTAACCGCACCTCCATCGGTTGCTGCCCTTAGTTTCCCGGATACGGGCTAGGCGACCGGCCCCGGTTTGGGCCAGTGTACTGCCGGTGATGCGGTGACATGTAGCGGCCGGGCGACGGCGAGCAGGAAGGTCTTCGTTCTTGCCACTGTGTTCCGGTGAGGTAGTCGTCGATGTCGCGAGGCCGTTCGCCTGGCTGCGGACGCGGCGCGTTGACGGCGAATCCGCGTAGCCCCATCTGTCTGTACTGGCATCGGCGGTACGTGTGGCCGGCTTCTCCGCAATGGTAGCAGAGTGGACGGTGGTCGGGGGCTCGCCAGATGTCGGTCTTCCTCGGCGTGGACCACTGGCCGGCAGGCGGGCGAGATGGCGGTGGTGGTGGCGGCGGCGGCGTCTGGCGACGGTAGTGCTGCTGTGCGGCGTCCTGACGGGGGCGTGGAGAGGGTGCGTAGCGTCGGGCTGCAGCAGCGTAACTCAAGGCCTGCGGCTGGGGCTGTGGTTGTTCGGGAATTCCCAACGCTTGCTGGACTTCGTCACGAAGAATGTTAGCGATTGAGTCCACTTGAGGCTGCGGCGAGGGTAAGAGCTTGCGCAGCTCCTCCCGAACGATCGCTCGGATCGTTTCGCGTAGGTCGTCGGAGGAGACGTGACTTGCATGTGAAGCTCATGGCGCGCTCGCGGCCGTTTCGTTAACTTGATATACACCAAATTTGCTATTGAGTGACATGACTGTATGAAGAACATAAATGAAAAGTGGTAATATGGAAATCATGACATGTCATGAGTGACATCACTTTCATTCCACACTCATGGCGCGCTGGCGGCCGTTTCGTTACCTTGATATACACCAAATTTGGTATTGAGTGACATGACTGTATAACGCACATAAGTGGCAGGTGGTAACCTGAAAATCTTGGCATGCATGTCATCTGCAACGCCATTTACATATCACGCTCATGGTGCGCTTGCGTCCAGTTCGCTAGCTTGATATACACCAAAATTGGTATTGCGCGACGTGACTGTATGACGAACATATATGACAGGTCCTAACATGTCAAACATGACATGCAAATTATGTACAGGACAAAGCCCACAAATGACAAAGCCCATAAATAGTTCCAATTCGAAAGGCCTTTAGGTGCTTCATTAGATAACGCCTGTTACAAACGATGCACCAAAGATGTGCCACAGAGTGCCGAACCACTATCGCGGCTTAAAATTGTAGGCACGCGTTTTGTCGACCTCAGAGAACAGTAAGATGTCTTCAACGACATATGGAAGCGTCTTCAGAGCCATTCAGTGCTTGCGCATTTCGACAAAAATGCGGAGGGAGATATTCAACAAATATCCAAGTCATTCAGATCTCGGGGTCGTACTCATGTGACGAAATAAAGAAAAACAGGTCATTGAGTAGGTGTCATCGCACTCTTTCGAAAGTTGACGTGAACTACTCATCAACAAAAAAAGAATGTTTTGCAGTCCTAAAATGTATCAGCAAGTGTTGCCATATTTATGCGGTTGACCTTTTCGAACTGTAAGTTATCATTATTGATTGTGCTGGCGAAGCATTCTTAAACACATGTCTGGAAGGCTTGCGAGATTGAGCCTTACGCTGACAGGGAGACGAGATATAGTGGTCATAGATAACTCCAGTCGCAGGTAACGTGCATCGATTCAGCTCGAAGCCTCTACTTCCGCACGTGACGGGCAAAAGATTTCCCATTCTCAGGGGCTGAGACAACATCGCAGATGGTCCAGCATCAGCAATCTGACCAAGCATTACACCTTTTGATCAAATACGTCAAAGGCACTTCTCTGGATGCTCGACGAGCTTCTTGCCGCAGATTGTCGGCGTTCGTCCTCTTAAACAATTCGTGTCCAAAGGAGGTTCGCAAAAAATACAGCTGCATTCTTGGCCTTCGCCCTTTCACTTTTACGCCCTCCGTTTTTTTTTGTTTTTGTTTTTTTTTTGGGGGGGGGGGGTCCACCGCGACCAAACAGCGGGCACTTAGGAGCGATAAGAGCTGATCATGCGTTCGCACTAAATGTCCCTGAACAAAGCCGCTCAGTTCTGTGCAATACTATGTCAGCACTTGCCGCGACTGTCAAAGACGTGAGACACAGCGTTGAACCCAGTATGGGCACAATAAGTAATGCAGTTGGCCCATTATCAACATCGTCGTCAGGAAAGCGAGGGATGATTTTGTGACTGAAGCTCTACATGCCGAGAGAGCGTCTCTTGTTAGGATAACGGCCGTTGAAGTAGCCGAATTCTTTGTCCTCAACAAGACACTGCAGAATAGCGCTGCCGCAGTGCTTATTGCGGACCTAGGAACCTCATTTACGGCTGATCTGATCAAGCCCATTTTGCTAATGACGCACACCAGTAACTGAAAAAAAATTAATCATTGCACAACGTGACGGGGTGTGACCAGCAGAGCTGACGGGCACAGTACCCTTTCAGAGTTGTTTGAGGGATGTGTTAGCGTAAAGTCTCATTGCAGGTTGCGGCCTTCTCTGGAACACTGTGTTGTTGCGACAACCTCTTCTGTTTTCTCACGTTCGGCAGCATTTTTAGCAGCGCATGAAGAGGCGCCTGGCGAAGCGCATGCGCGTCGGCTTATACCGGGTGTTTATTTAGAAAATACAGAATGTTAAGAATAATCTCATGATAGGCTCCGCTCGTTCAGTTCAGTTCAGTTCAGTTTTATTTCCTTAAGGGCCCCATTCAGGGGGTGTTACATAAGGGGTGTGATAACAAGTAAAAGTTTAACAAGGGCAAATACACGCGCTGAGGCCGAAATACTTTGCCGCAGATGGTATGACAATGAACTAATCTAAACACTTGCTTATTAACATTAAGTCTTTAGCTATTGAATTGAGGGAAGAATTTTATACGGGAAAGTTGTAGTTTGAGACAACTGATTACATATTCATTTTTTGGAAATTGGAAATGGTGTCTGTAATTTTAGACATCTGTCATATCATTTTAAAGGCGATAATCAAAGCTGCCACGCGCCTACTCTAGGGCATCAGACCGGGTCTCCCCTAACAAAAAAGTCAAGCAATTTTAATAAAAACACATCTAACAAAACCGGGCCAGAAAATAGGGCAAGTAGCCTCATATATACGCAAGTATACCTTACAGGTCACACGCGGAGTTGAGTGCTGCAGTGGATACCCATGAGTTTTATGCTGTACAGAGTAGGGGAACGTAGATATTACGGTTTACTTGCGCAGTGCCAGAAAGAAAAAAATAAGCACCAAATAAGGCAAGTAACGAATAAATAAAGAAAAAATGATTCAGCGACACGTGAATATCATAGTGGGTGTAGGCAGCTGAGCCACTTTTTTTATATGACAACGGGCAGAAGTCATTTTTAACATTACTCAGACGCAGTGATCAGTAGAGACCGGATTATAGGCAAATGCCTATTTTTTTTCCTTGCGTTCCTATCGTGCCACTTTGATATATGAGCATGAATTAGGGGTAAAGGAGGGCTTTTATAGTGTTTTTATAGTGCCTATAAATGCCTATTTTTGGGGTTTGTGCCTAAATGTCTATAAGTGCCCATAAATGCCTATTTTCAAAATTGGTGTCTATATAAACGCTATTTAGCCTCAAATTTTGCTTTCGAGTACAGTTTGAGACCGTAAGTCATGTTACCGGGCAAAATTGACGTTTCGGAACTTTATGCTTTATGGGGTGCAAAGACCTACTTCCCTAGTTCAACAAACATCCGGGAAGCAACCGGTAGCAGCTGTGAAATGGGACGCGTCGGCCACCTTACCCCACCGCACTGACATGGCGCGAGCGGTTGGAGCAGGGGAGAGGAAAATACGCTATTTCTGCGACCCTAAATGGGAGCACGTCCCAGCGTGTACAGTGGAATGGGGAGAGGAAAATAAAGGCTTGAAGAGGAGAGGAGAAGAAGAGGAGAGTGGCGTCTATGGCCGAGGACGTGGCGGACGGCTTTTACCTCTGGTTTTCCAGTCCAGTGTTCCCATGGAATTGAAGCACCTCCTTGAAGACTTGGGTGTGGTGGGGGGCAGAAAACGGTAGGTGCCTGCGCGCAGCAGCAGGAATATGGAGAGCGAATGCGAAACCATGGAGTGCAGTCAGGGGAAAGTAGAAAGTAGGTAAAAGAAATCAGATGTGCACATGGCTTTTGTTTAGTTTGTGGGCGCTTCACCTCTTTGAGGGCGCTTCACCAGGTCACATGAGAAATTTTAGTCAGATACTGGAAGTGTCCGCGTGTCCAATGAAGAGCTTTGTACCACAACAACTTTTTAATTGGTTCATTACAAGCCGCGAAAGCATGATGCCGTTAGGTGAGGTTGAAACCTTTGCCACTCGCAAGCCAAATTCCTTCCCTGCCCTCTTCGGTATCAGAGAAACTCGGAGCCGGAAGATCACACGACGTTGATGCATCAACACGCCATGCGCACGCAAGATTACACTATGTGCCCATGACATGCCCAAGCCAGGTCGTGCGCGCAAGCGGTGTTGTATCGTTTAGGCGTTCGCTCAATAGTGCACTGCCTGTTTCTGTGGGATGGATCCCTCTATGCGTATGGAGAGGCTGGCATGGATCCTGTATCCTTACCACGACACAGCGCGTCGCACCGCTGGAACTGATGTAAAAGACGAAGCACCAAAAACATGCTAAGCGTTGTCAGTGCTGGCGCCGGCACGACGCGGGAACGGCGAGAACACGAACGCAAAAGAAATATAGGCAGCTAAGTCTCGCATCGCTCTCCATTCGAAGAAAAAACTAAAGAAAAACGCACACACATTCCGTTTGTATGTTTTAGTATTTCTATTAACTTTCATTTCAGGCAACAGATTGCACAAATTACACATGTAGCCACGAATAATTCTCGTAGTTTCATGTACTACAGTGACATACACAGGACCATTCCTTGTTGAACTTCACCTCCCCCCACATTGGTGCGCGCGCCCGTGAGATAAAGGACACGAGGCATTCAGGCTGACATTTCACCTCCTTCCGGGGAGCGTAGCGTTGCAAATCTTAGCAGACGTGATCGTCAGCGCAGTGCATGCATTACACTCCTAGCTCGAAATGGTCAAACCTGGCAAGGGGCCCTTTATGGTGTTCACACAAAGAGGAGAAATTGACCCTGCGCTATTAGACCCGACCAATACGAGGCTAACAGACCCATCTGGCCTTTTAGCGGTCTGGCGATTGAATCCTGTGCTGGCCTTCCCAGCCATGCCGAAAAGAAGCAGACCCAGGAGCGTGTTTATTCGATGGTGGACACTTACCATTCTGGACAATAAAAGGAGAGACCGTGTTCTGGAAACCGTGCCCGAAAAGGGACCATTGCATGGCTATGTTAAATCATTAACGCCTTTGTACAATCATAAAATATAACATTTGTTTGCTTTCCTGTCATAGACTAGGTCGCGCACGTCCTCATTCGAAAATCAGAGTTCTTGTAAAAATTTATTCTGCCTATATTTACGATTTTGGGGGCCTAAAACTGTGTTTTTCCTGCCTATTTTTGGCGCCTAAAACACGATTTTTAGTGCCTAAAAATCCGGCCTCTAGTGATCAGTCGAAACGAACAGCCATTATTCATTAATTACTCCGCAACATGCAACATAGCGGTTAAGCACTACTAGCTATACCTTACCAACACGCCCAAAGAGCCACGCTAGGCAAGTGCGCTGTTGAGTATATATGTATCATTAAAGAAAAGCAGTTTGTTTTACAACCACATTCTTAGGTATCGCAGGAAAGCACGCAAACCATAACCTCAGTCTGAAACACCGAAACATTGGAACTCTGACATCATCAGAACACTTCAAACATACGAAGTGACAATGCATGCTTCGAGCAGGATAGTCGCCTTATGTTTCAAGCGAGAAATCAGAGAAATTCATGGATGTTTCTTTTTACATTTACAGGCCCGAGCATCACTGTGGACACCGCGTGCTCATCAACACTATCAGCTCTTAATCACGCAGTGTTGGCGATGCGTTCCGGACAGTGTGAGGCAGCCATCGTAGGTGGATGTATGGTGGCTTTAAAACCTGCTACGTCACTGGGCTTCATGCAGCTCGGTATGCTCTCACCAGAGGGCAAATGCAAGGCCTTCGACGAGCGAGGTATGTCTTCATCCTAGCACCAAACAGGTGAACAACATGGCTGTGTTTTAGTTCTTGCCAAAATGGATCAAATTAATAATTCTTACCTATGTGTCACTTCAGCAGCTTTCACTCCTGCACGAAAACTACAAGTGACTCAACAACATTGCCTCTTACAAGCAGTACAAGCCCATTTTCTCTCCCCCGAAAATCAAGGGCATTGCTTCTCCTAACTTACTAAGAAAGGCCCACATACGGCTCCAGAAAGAGCGTCTTGTCGCTTACGGAAAACTGATTCATACTCACAAGGGGCATTGACCACATTGTCGATTTTAAATGGAAATGGATGAAGAGCATTATGAAAAGCTATGCAACATCAAAAGAGAGCGAGAGAGAAGGACGAAATGCGATGTAAATAAAATCAGAGAGACGTAAAAGAATTCAGAAAGAAATGGCGTCATTTTCTCGCATGAACCTTACTTCCTCCTCTTCCTGGTTCCCCTTCATGGGTCTCAGCCACTTTCCGCAAGGCGACAAAACAAAACAGAACAAGAGAGGATAATATTTACAATCAATTTTAAAGTGCATGTCGCGCAACTGAGCGAGATGCGGAGCACCTCGCGACACCGACATCAACGCGGTGTCAGCGTAAACAAAACTACGTCACGAGTTTGTGTTGGCTGCTCAGTGCGGCGCCCGTTCGTGCGTGCGCCGCCCACGTCACAATTTTTCCTGGTCACGTGGCCTATCTCGCTGCTCTTTGAAACCGAAACTGCAACTTGGCGCTCTAAAAAAGTATCTTAATAAATTAATAAAGATTGCTATTCACATGTTTTTTTTTATTTATACATACTGCAGGCCACATCCGGGCCCAAGCAGGAGTGGTAAGAAAAGAAAGAGAAAAAAAACGATCATGTACATGAGTGGCATTTAAGAGCACATGGTCATATGGAAAAATAAAATAAGATTAAGAAATACAAAATTGTAAATCACAGAACATTGCATTCTAAATATGTATGCTCGAAAAATACAAAAGTCATACAAGGTTGCATTCCCAGTAGTTTACATAGCAAAGTTGATATTTGCAATGACGTTAACAAATGAATCTATTGAAGCAGAGGAAACAGCACTCTCAGGCAGTTTATTCCAATAGTCGATGGCAGCTGGAAATAATGAGTACCTATGTGAGTTAATGTGGCTTACGGATTGTCTCAGCATTTTGCTATGAGTATATATGTATTACTGTATGAGTATACAATTAATTACATGTAGGAGTATACATGCAACTTGGATCCTGACGTCAAACCCCTTAAGGAATACATGACATATGGGAAATACCTTGTTTCGAATGCTAACGTTAGCTGATGTTTGTCCAATGTAGTTTCGTCACTGCGGCTCGCTATGTTAGGTGACTTTGAGACATCTCGTATACACAGATATTTTAACTGGCGTACATTGAGCATAGCCGGCAGAAATAAATGTGCGCAAATAATAAAACTGCGAGCAATAAAAAAAAGCGCGCAGACAAGCGACAACAAGTGTTTGACAACATGGCAGGGTTCAGCGTATATATTACGGATCTCTTTATATGCGCATGTGGGACAAAAAGACATGTTGAAACCTTTACTTTCTACTACAAAGCTGTGAGTGTGCCGCTCGACATCGTCCCCTTACTGCTCTTTCTTGTGGCGTTACAGTTTGCGCTCTAGTGTCTCGAACGGTTAGGCAATACCAAAATCCCCTAGGGCTAAGTTTTCTAAAATATTATATCACCTATAACAAAGCTTTTGCATGTGCAGCCGATGGCTACGTCCGGAGTGAAACTGTGGGTACCTTCTTCCTTCAACAAGCCCGTCACGCTCGTCGAATCTACTCCAAGATTGTCCACGTCAAGGTCAATGCCGATGGCTACAAAAGTGAAGGTGAGACCACATTCAAGCAAAGCGGCCACTGAGGCTGCGCGCCTGCGTCTAGATGGTTTTCAGGAAATAAGGATTTTTTTCATACCTGCTTACAGATAATTTGATGTATGGTCTCCAACTTCAGTGATTTTGTACGGTGTACATATCAGTACTTTGTACAAGCTTCATAACCACTGCAGTTGCCCTTATCACTCTAAGCGAAAATATACTAAGCTGCGAGGTTTTGAAGAGTAATGTTAACGTGAAACTACAATAGCTTTGACAGATACCGCGACTCATTCGAATGTTCCTGAGTATATGATACATTTCACGCTATTAAGCTCTGTTAGGTGGTGGGCGTAGTTTAACGGCATACACTACCTTGTCATGCTACCTTAACCATGGACTGCCTCCTAGTTTTCAGCACTGCGCGCTTGCAGTAATATTCACTTCATAGCTCGGCGACTGGCATTCATTTTTGAAGGAAGGACATCGGAAGCCTGGCCGGGAACTTGGAAGACCATGGGACTAAACCGAGCCATCACAGCGGTACAGATGCGAGAAGTGATCCGAGCTTTTGGGGAGGTTCGAAAAAATATGAAGTCAATTTTCCCCCCTGTGAACATGGGATACGCGCTAGCGTGCTAGTGCTGTCCCGTTGTTATAGATCATGCCTACAAAAATTTTAAAAATGCTTTGATCTTGTGTAAATATGATTGGCCGTTCAGAGTTGATTCTTTAATATTCTCAGTAGAAAGTAGGCATGATATACCCGCCATACAGAGTATATTAAGCTCGCAATAAGGGTGGATGAGGGAAGGTCACTGAAATACAAGCCATAAACTGTTCCCTGAAAGTAAATTCGTTGTTGCCGTACAAAGCACTCACTGAATAAAAATAAACTCAGCATGTTTGTTCGCATCCTCTGGCTCTCTGCCATTGCGACCCTATGTAGTGCGTCAGCAGGTATTCACTGGAGTGTACTCCTTGTATGTACGCTTAGAGGTGGTATTACTAACACGTGAGATTCTGGTAAATAAAGTACAAACCTGTTTTCCTAGTCAGTTGAACCTGAGACAGAATGCCTATGTGGTGGTCGCACACCACATATATTTGACATACCTAAAGAGAATACGGCACCAAATTGACGAAAAGCAGCCACGATTGCCTTTAGAACAAGCGGCCAGCCCGCCGCCCTGCACGAGCTACGTGTAGGGAAAGCAACTGTGTGCATTGTACTGCGCCCTGGTATACTTTTAGCAGTAAGTCACACGCGCATATTTGGTATTATCGTCATTTGCACTATGTTACAGGAATATCGGCTCCGTCAGCAATACTGCAGGAAAAACTCCTTCGTGAAGTCTACGCAGAAGGCAACGTCGACCCAAGGCGTGTCCAATACCTTGAGGCTCATGGCACAGGAACTAAAGTGGGGGGATCCGACAGAGATAGCGGCTGTAAGCAATGTGTTCTGCAAGCCGAAACGAAGCAAACCTCTGAAGATAGGATCTGTGAAGAGCAACCTTGGTCATAGCGAAGCTGCTGCTGGTAAGAGTAGTCTTTTGTATATATACAGTTCTATGATTGGCAACTGGAACGGGTCATGTGAAAAAAACACCGAAACACTTTTTGATCGAGTTAAAAAAGAGTTGCTGAGCATTCGACTAGACTCCAGCGGACGTGTGAGCACAATATTACTGTACGGCATGCAGTATAGAAATCGCAACTTGCGTCAATTAACAGCCATATATCGCTTGCACTGGCCTTTGGACTACTGTGCTCGCCAACACAGGAAGCGCAACTCATCAGTATATGATCTTTTTTATTTCGGGAAGCGGTTTTGTTGCTAATAAAAGACGTAAAATACTCAAATACATTTTATCTGTCTAGTGGGCTCCATCGTCGTCATGTGTTGAATGTGTGATTTTTTTCTACACTATTCGAAGTCGGCAATCTGACGCGCTACACGCATAATATTTTAAACAGTCCGTCCAGAATCGTTCACTCGTGTAGCACGGAGTCTATGTAGTCCAGTCCCCTCATGCACTTGCTGGCTCAAGATGGTACTCTTACAGGCGAGTGTCATGACATTTTTTTTTAAATGCGAATGCATTTCTTAGTCGGGCTATGTCAGGCGGCGTTGTCCGGCGTTGTCCGGCGTTGTCCGCGGGGAGGAGGATAGGTTGAGGAGGTGTCCGCGCGCCGGCAGGTGTTATCTCTCCGCTCTCACTCTCTCTCCCATAGCAAAAGCTGCGGGCGCGCGCGCTTATCCTCGCCCCTAGCAAAGTGGAGAGGAGGAGAACGCTCTGGCGCGTGAGGGCGCTCGCATCGCGGGAGCTCAGCGGAGCTACCGCGATTAAAAAAAAAACATGCGCTGCGCCGTGCTCCCGAACGGGCTGCAGAAATTAGGCGCCTTTTCCTTCTTCGAACCACAACCACCATATATAAATGGAGTGAAGCGCGCGCGAAATGCATTCGCATTTCCTCACGATTCCCTTCGGGGAGGTGGGGGGCATTTTTTTTCGGTACTCGTTTAACGCGGAACGTGTGGAAAAGCGTATTGGCCGAGAACGCTTGCCATAGTAGCGAGTTTTAGTATAGCGGGAATCAGCAAACGCAAGAATTAAGCGTCAGCGTTAGCGTTGCGTGCTCCACACTGAGCATGCGCAGAACGTAAACGTAGCCCGAGCTCTTCCGTACGTACGCTATTTCTGGAATATAGCGTTCAACGCCAACGCACGCAAGAGATTACGTATGTAGGGCAAGATGGCGGTGCCTGTTGAAGCGAGAGCCGTCCACTTCGAATCTTTGTAGTCGTCGGCCTGCATTATTAAACTCCTTCATTCCTAGCTAATGCTCGTATTTGACTTAGATTTGAGTAATGAGGCTTCGCTTCCCTTTCCCTTTCAGACGACGATGCTCCACGTAGTAACGTCTCTTTACCATGTAACTGCGATACTTCTCCAGAATGTACGTACATCGCATAAAGTACATGAAGGTCACCGCGCCGAGTATTTTCAACTTGCTTTCTGTTTTCTTGTTTATTAATACGTACCTAGCTTCATTTGAAGAGTTTGTGGAACTAGTAAATTTGGGTAGTCAATTATCTGATCGATACAGCATCTGGCTGCTTGTAAAAGTTCCCATGTCGAAACGAGGATCAAATCCACATCATATACTACTATATTGTTCTCTTTGCTAAATAAATGTTTACACAGCCTCTGCGCTCTATATTCTGCGGCTCGCACGTGATAATCTAGGTTTAATAGGCCAAGCACTATGACTGTAATACGCTACGCGCACATATGTTTCGGTTGTGCTTGCACGCTGCCTCGCTGCAACGACAGTTAGCTTGAAAAAGGTTGTGCGGTTATTCATTTATGGAATGGCATTTTTTCCTCTATCGCAACCGCATGAAGGGCATGTCTTTTTGAAAAAGACACACATAAATCACCTAAGTTTCTGACCACCTGAATACATCCGTCCTTTTCTTGGCTTCACTGTCTATCGGATTCATTACGTTGCGTCTGAAAAACAAACGAGCCCCAATCCATTGCCATTTATTTGTTTGTAGTTTTGTGCTACAAAGTATTCAGCAACAGCGGCCAATCTTGAAAGTTCTGTTGCAACTCGTTACATCAAGCATTGTACGGGAAAATCACAATTCAACATATAAACTTACAAGCGAAAATGTTTATTTATAAACCACGGATCTTAAGATAACAGCTGCACCAAAATTACACTTCTGAATTGATAATACGTTTAGATGGAAGGTTTAGGGGGAGGGGGGGGGGGGTTGTCAAAAGTTCCCACGCCACTATGCCATAGGAATACATGGGATAGTGGCCAGGGACATTTTGACCAGTCATGTACATAATTTAGATCATAATCGTGATGGAGAGTACACATAATCTGAAATTCTGTTTAATACCCATGCGACGCTACTTTTACCAATGCTCAACATGTAATATTGAAGTAAATTTACTGCAATGTTAATTTCGTTGTTGTATCAGCCAGTCTTAACTCCAGTGTTCGTAATTGTAAATAGTATTTGGTTCACCAAGGCCAGTGCATTATAAGCCGCATAACTCCACCGGAACATTTACACCATTATCATGCCGAATGATCATTACTTTAGAGCAGGCTCCTCCATCACAATGGGTGGCCATAGACTCATTATTAGTGTACATTTGCATATATGGGGACTTCTCTAGCATGCATGTGGCTGCTACACGTTCTATCAATATTTTGACCTATGAATATTTTTGCTCATTGGCACTTTCCTTCTGACGTTGTTTTTCAGGCGTTTCTTCATTGGCCAAAGTTATTTTGGCTATGGAGACCGGTATAATTGCTGGGAACCTGCACTTTAACCAGCCTAACTCCAATATTCCATCGCTGCACGATGGCACTATTGAAATTGTGGACAAGGAGACACCATTGCCTGATGGCCCGGTTGGGATCAATTCATTTGGTTTCGGGGGGAACGAACGCGCACGCAATTCTGGAACCAATACCAGGACCTCACGCCAGTGCCATTGCACGCGATAAGGTAGAGCTACCCAGACTTCTTCTGCTGGCTGGAAGAACGAAAGATTCACTTGAGGTAAGTGCTCTGCTGAGATAGTAAGGATATGTTTTACTTAACAAAACGTCTATCGGTCTAATAGGGTATATTCATAGTCCTCTCTGCTCCGGCAACAATCCGCGCATCTGCCATTTTCTGCTGGTCGTGGTTCCGGAATCATCTGCTAGCTCCACCATAACGAGAGACCATGAAGACTCTGACCAGCAGTCAGGGGCGGCGCCAGAATTTTTTACTACAATTTTTTTTTGCTAGAATAACGAGCAAGTCTGAATAAAAGGTACAGATAACGTACTCCTCTGTCTCTTCTTGTCCCGTATTCTCCATATTCGCTTGTTTTGTTTTTATTGAACCTGTACCCTGGAATTCCCACCTTGGAAAACTTAAGGCATTGTGATATGGCCGTATCGCAGCAATGCGAGCAGCATTTTGTGACTAATCACAGGCGCTTTGAAAAAGCTTAGCACCGTCAGCAAGGTGCCACGCGATAAACTGCTCGTTCAATTGAATATTTTGCTTTATTTCTTTTTCTTTAGCTATACCTCTTGAGTGAGCCACAACTTGGCTAAGGAATGCATTCACATTCAGCTCTTCTACATCGACCACAACCGATGCGGCCTCTATATTCGAAAGATCTACACTACATGCAATCTTAATGAAAACCAGCAGATAATGAAGCCAAGGAAGGTACAAGCAACGTTAATTGTACAGTTTTAAGCGTATTCTACAAATTGCAATAGATTTGAAGTAAAGTAGACGGAAAGACAACTTGCCGCTGGCAGGGACCAAACCTGCAACCTTCGGATTTGCCTTTTTTGTTGTCTATTCGTCCACTTTATTTACTTCAAATCTATATCACAATTATTGCAATACGCTTAAAACAATACTATTAACGTTCCCCATACCTTTCTTGGCTTCGTTATCTGCTGGTTTTCATAATGCTATGTGAAACAAAAATGAGCCCTCGAAAATTCCCTTCCTTCATTCTACACTACGTGTGACGCCTATGGTTAATCAACTCATTTGAGAAGCTTAGCGGGTAGTAATGTGTTCTGCGGTCTGCGAATGGCCAACAAGGATGTTACGTTTACTGTAGTATAGAGAGTTACTGTAATAGTGCTTACAGCCTACCTTTGTGACTGTTTTCGTGTTACAGCGCACCATGGACCGGGTTGAGAAGGAGGGACCCTACCCAGATTCCGCATACGCTCTTCTCAACACTGTCGGACGGCCAAGTGTAACGCAGTTTCCTCACCGAGGCTACATGTTGGTTCCCGTAGATGGAAGCAGCAAAGAAGTCATTAAATCCACGATGGAAACTCCGTCAACGAAGCGGCCAGTGTGGTTTGTTTTTACTGGAGTTGGCTGTCAATGGAAAGGCATGGCTCAGCAGATGATGCATTTTGACGTGTTCGCCCGCTCCATCCAGCGGTCACACATGGTCCTCGAGAAAGTCGGCATGGACCTCATAGAACTGGTCACTTCCAAGAACGACGATGGTGCCGTAGGTCCATTGTACGGCTGCATTGCTGCTGTTGAGGTAATTCTGTTAGTGAACTTTTGTATACACTATGTTAGCATTCATATGACAGCTCCTATTACGACGATTGTTATAGCGCGAGCTCAGCTCCAACTAGCCCAATCCGCCACGCTCCTATTACGAATGCCGAGCTTGCAGGAACAGTGTGCTGAGCGCTTTGTTTGCATAATGCTGGTTGTCAATGTTCGTAGCGTTCAATTCTTCTTTTCAAAAGTCTAGACGTTCTAGCACATATCTAGAAGTACGACATAAAGAAAAAAGTAAAAAAAAAACAACACATGCGTTCTGTGAAAGAAAAGAAGAATAAACACCTTTTGTTAGACGAAGGAATGTCAGGACTAAAGCATCATAAATAGTAAAAAATATGGGTACATGCACGACATAACGCACAGCAGAACCACAGTTTTTCAGCCGATTAAGCTTCCAAAATAGCCACAACGCACATTAAATTTTTTCTGTGAAAATCTCCGGAGCCTATAGAGCTGCAGTCATGTCTAGATGTGGTATAATAATCTAACAATAGAATGTATAAGCTGTTCATAAATGCACACTTGACCTCGCGAAATTTGTGGACTAAAGTTCTCATTCAATGTGCAATAAATTATTATTTTCTCCGCTTGTCGAGTCGCTCATGGCCTTTGTTTTATCTACCATATTGTTACAGTGGGGTCTAGAAGTCCCGTAACAATATTAACTGCCTAGCTTACTTGAGGATAATTTTTTTTGATCAGAGCGAACAAAAGATACGAATCTCACTTGTTCATTTTAGTTGAATTACTGCGAACACCAATCTTATTCCAATAATAGGTCGCACTGGTCGATGTACTCCTCGCTTTGGGTATTAAACCAGACGGTATGATTGGTCACTCTGTGGGAGAGATCGGCTGCGCCTACGCCGACGGATGCCTCACGGCCGAACAAACCGTGCTCTCCGCCTATTGGCGAGGGCACTGCGTGGACACGGGTAACCTGCCCCCCAGGAGCAATGGCTGCAGTCGGTAAGCGCACCAGCACAGTTCTGCATACTCGATATTCGCGCTATATTCGTTACATAAAGAATGTAGCCCGAATTCGGTGGAATTATTACGCGCCAACGATTTCGCGAATCCTTCTAGCACGAGACCGACATGAACTCTGCTGGCGAGGTGCACAAATTTGTGGGCGAGTACTTGAGTGGTCATAGTACCAATTCTGACGTTACATGTTCTAGACAAAGGGAATGCTTTATCGCATATGCGGACAAGGTGGCTGCAAAACTAGGCAACGGAGAACGGGAAATACTGAGCTGCACATTATTGGAGAGAGCTCGACCAATTGGAGAAAGCTCGACGAAGTTACAACTAAGCACGTAGAAAACTGGCGCTACTGCACTTCTTCTAATAAAGTGTGCTCTTTATATGTATCCAAGAACGGGTTTAGGGGACGAAAATCGGTGGAATCTGCTCTACTGCAGGTAAAAGAAAAGATACTTAGTAATTTCGAACAACGATATTTTACAGTAGGAATCTTTCTTGATTTTCGGAGAGCGTTTGATTCGATAAAACACCAAATCTTGTTTCAAAAGCTAACGACATATGGTATGCGTGGACTGGCCCTTACATTATTAGAGAGCTACCTCGAAGGTAGAATGCAATATACACAGCTTCACGAATTGAAGTCAGACTTGGGTAACATAAACTTTGGGGTCCCACAGGGATCTATTTTGGGTCCTTAGCTCTTTCTTTTATATATTAATGATATTGCTAACATTCCTTTTACTCCCGCAATTGCTATGTACGCCGATGACACCAACGTTTTATTTTCTGGTCCAGATCTAAATTCACTAGAGCAGCGTGCTAATATCTGGCTAAACTAACTTCATACCTGGCTTAATGTGAACGAAATAAGCTTAAACGTAAAGAAAACACAGTACGTAATATTTCGTCCAAAAGATAAGCCACTTCCTCATAACGTAGAATTGAGTATCAACAACAATATAATAACGCCCGTCAACTCTTGCCGATTTTCGGGAGTCGTTTTTAGGTTTGACCTCAGCTGGTCTGAGCACATAAATCATGTTCGTGCTAAGTTATCTAGATCTCTTGGTATGTTATACAGGCTAAAATATTTATTGCCGTTTCGCGTTAGAAAACAATTATACTTCGCTTTTATTCATTCCCACCTAACATATTGTCATCTAGTCTGGGCTACGTGCAACAAAACGGATGCCGAACGTGTTTCATCTCTACAAAAAAGGAGCCTAAAAATGATCTCTTCCCATCCTCCCCCATCAACTGACTCTCTGTATAAAACTCTGAACGTACCGCCATTCTCAGAGTTATATCAGCTTTCTTTGGCAACAATGATTTTCCGCGAACTCAAACATGATTGTACCACGTTCTTTAACAAATATCTAAACAGACAAGTGACATATGACCTTCGCACTATTTCATTGACGGGATCAAGACCAAGAACTAATTATGGTACTAAAACTATAGATTATCAGATTATTTCATTGTTGAATGCATACCCATCCTTAATCGAATTGGCCAATCAGAACTCAAATATGTCTCGTTTTAAAAAACAAGTGCAAGCTACTTTTCCTGCCTCCTTGAAACATACAATTATTTTGCTATGAACGCAAAAATTATGTAACTTTGTATATTTGTATAACTTTGTATAATTGGTAAAACAATGTAAACTTGGTATAATTTTTGTCCTAATGTGTTTTTTACTGTTCATTTTTGTTTATATAAGCTGTGCAATGAGCATTGTACTTATTTTCTCTGGTTTTGCTCCTGGCTGTCCGACATGTAAGTCCGGGGTGAAGGCCTCGTCCGGAGACATACGAGTCTCCTTTTGCCTTGCCTCGTGGACATATTTCATGTCATGTAACTATGTCCGAAATAAACTGAAACTGAACTGAAACTGAATATGCTGCGTGCTAGTTACTTTGTTGTGTTTATTTTCCGGCCGATTACGTGTTACGGGCCTCAGCACTATCGGTGTGCATTTGTTCTTTATTGTGGACTTCAGTTAGCATCTATGCTTTCCCAATATTAAGGTGATCGAGAATTCTAGCTTCATTGCGACAATTTTAACATACAAGGTGTTTCAGTGTATCAAAATCCCACATACAAGATGATCCCTTCGAATTCTATGTGGCATCATTATCACAAATCAGGATTTTTTTTTTACATCGCACATGTGGCTCTATGGTTTTATTGAGTAAGTTCATAAACATAATGGTGCAATTAATAAACATAGTAACAGCGGCGCGAACTTTGTCTTTCCCTCTATTATCTATTATTTTACCGCACCTAAGTTCGATGGCAATACGTGCAGGTGCACGAAACCCGCCAGAGCACTTTTTTTCTTCTGTTGCTTTGCCCAGGTCTAACGTGGGAGGAGGCCACAAAACGCTGTCCGGATGGCGTGCAGCCAGCTTGTCACAACGCGGAGGATTCTGTTACGGTGTCCGGAGCAGCCGAAGATGTAGCAAACTGGGTCGAAGAGCTAAGGGCTGAAGGCGTGTTTGTCCGAGAGGTGAACAGCGCAGGCGTCGCTTTTCACAGCAAGTACATGGAGAGAATGGGACCCGCGTTTCTCCAGGCCATGAAAAAGGTGCGATTTTTTTGGGGGTCATGGGGCCTTCGCTGTCTTGTGCGTGCCATGATATTCTGGGCTACGCCTTCATTAACTTGCTCTGCCAGAAAAGAAAATGAACACACAATTGAAAATGGCCTGATGGAAAATACGTAAATGGTAATTTTTTTTTCGCTTCCTAGCGCGCTAGAACTTAACGCCTCCATACCATGCCGAACCATGCGTCTGCCGAGATTACAAGATTGTTTCGGAGATTTAACTCGTCTAAGGCATCTCTGATTATTTCGATTAGGCCCTATGAGATAGGGGAGGTAGAGGAGTGCTCGCCGGTTCAGAATTTTACACAGAGGTGCGGGGAAATGACTCGTCATCAAGAAAGTTCTCGCACGAGAGCAACTTTATTTAAAGCAAGGTAATTTCAGTTCAGTGCAGATATACGTGCATATGACATTGTCAACGTTTTCACCGACAAAGCAGCTCAGTATGGAAAAGTGATATCCTTGGAAATCCGCGACGGCGACGTGATCAAAAATTAGGGCACTGGCAATGACCTCATATACCTACGGCGTGCACTACACATCGTAAACGAAACAACGCGTCTGCCTCCTCTTGTTAGTCTACTGGCGGGCGACTCACGTGCGATATATCCCGTTCGTTCCCTGGCCAGCTGTCTTCGTTTCAACCATAGCAAAGTCTAAAAAGCCTCGATTTGGATATTTAGATGCAAATTATGATCCCCAAGTGGCAAAATATTTCTGAAACCTTTGAATAAAATCATCCAGCTCAAACAAGCTGTTGCTTACAATATAGCCTCTATCACTGCCGATGTTTCGCTTCACTGGACGGATGGCCAAGGTACGTCTGTTTCTGATCACCCACAATTTAGAATCTAGACGCTGTGCACAATGTCCCGATGGCTCTGCAATAAAAAAAACCAAATAATCGTTCCTCGTCGTATCGGCAATGTACGTTTTGTACCGACGGACTTGACCTGCGAAGATAAAAGAAATTTCCGAGTAAATGTGCGCTCTTCCATTCGGGTTGTATGGAAATGTTAAAGTGAAAACAGCGAGCGCTTTTGGATGAAGTTATTTACAGTCCCACACCCCAGGAGAAGTCATCTAATATATTGTTCAGTCGCCAATGCCGCTTCTGCCGAGCACCGGGTCCCTTCAACATCGGGTCGTTAGCTCCGAAGGAGAGGCTGGTGCATATTTCAGAAAGTAGCGCAAATGACCATACGGATGGCGACAGATCAAAACGGAACACAGCGTTAACTCAGTGCTTACGGCGTGTGATCTCTCTCTCTCACACACACACACGCACGCACGCACGTACGCACACATACATACACACCTACACAGACACACACACGCACACACACAGACGCATGCACGCACGCACGCACGCACGCACACACACACACACACACACACACACACACACACACACACACACACACACACACACACACACACACACACACACCTAGCTGCCGCCGAGCGCATTTCCGCCATTTGAAGGCTAGGCGTGCTCCGCATGTGCACACACGGAGCGTACGTATGAACCTGCAGCGGCTGAAAGGAACGGCAATGCCAACATAGTTTCGTGGGTCATGTTGCTCGGATTGAAGTTGAAGTTGAAGTTTATTTACATTATCATAATGCGGGAATGCTCGGGCATAAAGTGAAAATCAATTCACTAGAGAAGCGCCCGAGCCCCCCATATACAAGGCATACCAAAAGAGCTACAATATACACTAACAAGAAACATTAACCATTTCACATTGCAGGTCAACCTCGAATGCTATGCAATATAATATGAACAGCTTGACAATAAATACAAATACACAAAGACGCTGAGGAATTGTGATGCTGAAAAAAGGTTTGCAGGAAACTCAACTCCAAGTTTCCTCGCGACCCGACGAGAAGCAGCAGATCGTTGTGTTGCTCCGTTTAAGGCTTACGACTAACGCAGTTTTACGTTCGTCGTTATTAAAAGATGCCGCACTTGAGAGCGGCATGACGTAACTAGACGGTTTTCTCGCCATGTGCTTGCGGGCGCAGGCAAAGCGGCTTCATGTGATATCTTCACAGCTCCACATTCAAAAGCAAGCTACAAACTGCACGTTCCAGCACAATCGGCCCAAGGTAACGTTTGGTGGGATGCTTTGCGCGGGTATTGCTTCACTATGCGTATTCTTCAAGCATTTCACGTGCGATCACTACCATTTTTAGAGGGCGGGCCGGAGGCCCTGGGCGCCCGCCCCCCTTACTTTTTTCAATATTTACACTCCAAAAAGACCACTTATGATGTTCTCCCAGAAGCTGATACCCCTTCGGAAAAATCTTGTATCCACCTCTGTGCGCTATGAAAAGTTAACAGACGCTTCAAGTGTGTGACAATTATCGTATGAAACTGAAAAATACATTCTGTTCTGGCAAATGTGTTACATTCGACCATGGGGGGCGCTACCGTTGGTTACACGCTAAGGTGGTTTCGCAAGCGGTCAGTTGGTGAGGCAAAACTGGTTTCGCAAGTGTTCAGTTGGTGACGTAAAACGGACTTGCTGGCAACGGGTTGAAATTGTAAGGCGCGACTAGGTCCCGAAAGCGACGATATGGGACGCGAATATTTTTGGTGTACCGCGCTATTTACGAGCACATGTTGGAAGCAGATACAATAAAATACTCGATAATCGGCAGCTACTTCTTGGATCCACTAATACTTTTCCTATTCACTTTTCACGCGCGTGAGATGCGGAATTTTTTTTAAATTTTTTTTATCGTGCGGTAATGCTTAAGGTCATTCCAAGTGAAATGCCTAAGCCCAAAATTCAACCACCAGCAATTCTATTGAAAAAAATTGAGCTTAAAGTAAACCGTGTGAGAGGAATTTCAGTAAAGTACTTTCGTTCAAAAAATTGTTTGGTCACGCGACCGCCCTCCGAATGTGCCGGCGAAAAGGAAATGTTAGGTGGTTATAAAATATGCGTGTGCAACCTCGGAACTGGGTACAACGACGCATTTTATTTTAAAGCATTATACGGTCATTGTTCTTTTACGTGACGTCAGAGGTAAAACCATATACTAATTTTACGGCCTAAATAGACTTAGCAAAGAAAGCAAGAGAACATGGGAATTTAGGCAATTTTTCTAAAATGGGCGGCAATGGTTCAGCCGCAAAATGTTTTAGCTCTTATACCAGTCCACATACCATCTGCTAACAATCTTTTAAATGTATGCGAATTAACATTCCCTGCGATAAATATTTGCAAAATTGACAAAAATGACTTTTTGGGGAGATTCATTCGTAAATGAAGCATCAAGCCCCGCGCTAAAAATACATGAAATAGTTCATTACATGCTCCAATGCAATTTCGTTTTATACGGAAAATTTTATTCCTGTAAATTTTGTTTACAGCGAAAAACTAATTTTTGATCTGCACAACAACGTCACTGTTAGGCACTAGCGATGTCTGTCTTCACTGTAGAAAGCGTGCTTGTTCACGGTGATTTTTCTGGCTTGCATGAAGACCACGTTAGTTGTTCAAGCAAGTTCTGGCTGTGTCACTTCACATCAATGTATATATATATCGGAACCAGCTCACTTTTTGCCTTCATAACTGGCTTTCTCGGCACCAGGGAAAGTCAGGCCGAGGAACAAAGCACGTGCTTGAGAGTTTGGCTGTGGTATCTACTGGCTGAATCTGCTTCATTTTATCTCCCACTGATGCGTGGATCACATGGTTCTTTGGTCTCGGGTGTTTGATACTAGTGGAAAAACAGCGTTTCATGGTTTACCAACACTAAAAAAAGGAAATTACGGCTTCCAAAACCTAAATTTCTTGTCGTTGAGGTCTTTTCCTTTGTGATGTGTCTTCCTCTGTTGACACCTTAATCGTTAATGTCAAAGTGCGCTACATTGTCATTCAGACCGGCTTTCTCAATTGGATTTCATGAGTTTTGGAGAATGATGTAAGGCCTACATGAAGTGTAGAAATAGTGGACGGTCTGAAATAGTGCAGTTGTCGGGTCTCTTTGACAGCGATCACTATGCCGAATCTAGGAGCGAGCTTCGTTCTTTTTCTTCATTTGTAGAATGAGGCACCCAAATTACTGTAATTATCTTTACATCGCTTTTCGCCCAGACAAACAAATTCTATGTTGTCTTAATCTGACCACCATATGGCGTTTGTAGACTTGCGTTTACTGCCAGACGTTTTATTGTGCAGCCCATACCATCGCATGCTCTTTTGCATTGTGAAGCGGCAAGGAAGTTCCACTCTGCTTACAGGTTGTAGTCCTCCTCGTGGTAGCAAAGACTAAAGAAGGAAGTTATTTTTGTTTCTATATTCCGAGGAAGCTCCATCAGAAAAATGTTAAAGAAGTTATTTTGTTTTTATATTGAGAGGAAGCTCCATCAAAAAAAATAACTGGATCTTTTTCACTTGTGGCACATCGTGTTTCACTACCTCCAGTACTGCGCTCCGAAATGCGTGTACTGCGACTGTGTCGTGCTCCGGACAATCTGAAATAATGGCAAAACATCTCACAGAAATGCCTCCACGGGTGCTTTGCTGTTCGATAAAGTAGACAACTACAGGGTGCATTGTGACCTGTTTGTTAACCCAGTGGTATGACTGAGGCGCGTCCTGAAGTATAAAACTGTTATTCTCGGCGAAATACATCACCACAACACCTTAATTTCTCAGAAGTACCTGGACTGCTGCTTGCGAACGAAATAATGTGTCTTCAGTTGATTCAGAATGTCCGCAAACCTTTCTGGAAATTCTTTTTGTGTGAGAACAATGGTTGCATTTGAGCAACGAACTCCACTTATCCATTGCTGCACATGTACGTTGTCTCTGCTCTCGACAATACGGGTGAGGCTTCGCTGAAGCAGAGTCACTGCATAAGATGTAGCAGGGCATGATGCGCATTTGCTAAACATGCAGTATTCATTATTAAGTCCGCATACTGATGTAGCCGAGAGCTCTAAAGCTGTTTGTTTGAGGCAACTGGCATGAAGCATTGTTTTAGTTTTGGTGACTCATGCACACGCACACTGTGTGCATGCCACTCCCACCAGCCAAGACAGAGTGACGAGGACGCAGAGAGGTGAATGTCGAGCACCCGCACTTTAAATTGAAGGTAATTTACCATTATTCATGCATCTCTTTGAGATTCATCAAAATTAGACTCTTCTGTTTGCCTTGCTACGTGTCCTTCTTTCCTGGAAAGAAATATATCACCGAATCATCCTCATAGAAGTCCCTCATTTAATATTTTACTTCTTCGCTTATTGTGCAGCCATGCTTTTTATCTCGGATGCCCACAATCCCATCGCGAGCTTTCATATTCAATGCTTCCTGAACTTGTCTTTCCGATGCGCCGAAGAACCCTATGGTTTTTTGCACGAGACCAAGACTGGGGGGCCGAAGTAAGATACTGAAGCTTTTTTTCTCGGCTTTGTTCTTGCGAAAACTTCATTTTGAGCTTTTGCACCAAGGTCACGTAATCACTGATAACAAGGCCGAGGTCCTCATACCTGTCACAGGTACATGACTGACCAATTTCGGGCAATGTAGACATCCTCTTTCAAATTTCTGGCTAGGTTCCTTCTCTACGCTTCCGCCGCAGTTTCGCGACGAAAGCG